>ML796763.1:107116-118723 GCA_009831015.1 Picea engelmannii
ACTTATCATATTAGACCTTGACACATCTTTTATTCACTTCGATAGTTGTAGAGGTGTCTCAACGTTGCTCGTCTAGACTCTCTAGGTGTACGAGGCAATGTTTGAGATCGGAATTGTCAGGTAGGAGTGAAACTGCCAATCTAAGTGAAGGGATTTCAAATTCAATAGGTAATATTGAATCTAGACCGTGCACTAAATGGAAAGGAGAAAAATCAATGGAAGTCTTGATCGAGGTTCGGTATGCCCAGAGTGATGGATAAAGCATGATATACCAGTCAGATTTACTTTGGCTGATAGTTTTCAATAAAATGGTCTTGAGAGACTTGTTTACAGCCTCTACTTGTCCATTTTCTTGGGGGTATTAAGGTGAAGAATGGCCATGCTTAAAACCCATTTTCAATTCTATTTCTTTAATCATTTCATTTTGAAAGTGATTGTCATGATTAGTAACAATCTCACTCAGGATTCCGAAACTGCCTATAATTTGATTAAATACGAAGAAGGAAATGGTCTTAGCATTGGATTTAACTGTAGGCATGGCCTCGACCTACTTAGTAAAGTAGTTTACAACCACAATAATGTGTTGATTCCCCCCAACCAAAGTTGGGTTGCAATCCACAAAATCCACCCCCCACTTGGTTAAGGGACCGACGGGGACGACCGGATGGAGAGGGGTTGGATGGGAGTGCATTTTCCAAGCGAAAACCTGGAAAGGGTGACAATTATTGACTACTTCGACGCAATCTTTAAATATAGATGTCCAAAAATAACCATCTCGCAAAATTTTCTGGGTTGTTGCAAGCCCGGATAGATGACCACCACAAGCCCCACTATGGCAATTGCTTATAATAGACTTAGCTTCTTCATGAGTTAAACAACAACGTAAAATATTGTCTACTCCTCGGTGATACAAAGTGTCATTGATGATAAAGTAATCCTTATCTTGGTATCATATACGTCGTCGGTCATCTCGCAAGAGATGCTGAGGGAACTTCAAAGTTTGAAGATAGAGAAAAATATATCCATTCGAGGGTTCAGATGAAGAGAGAATGAAAATGTGTTCATACAAAAATGAATCAACATGAATGACATCCTCATCTAATCAAGGGAAGTCATATATTAACTCTGCAAAAAATAGTGATTTCTTGGACTTCGCAGAAGAAAAATCGAGATCAAATTCTTGTAGAATGAAATCCATTTATTGTACTTTCCCCCTATGATACGCCTAGTAAGAACGTATTGAAATGGATTGACATCGGAAATCACAGTAGTTTTTCAAATAAATATATGGTGTCGTAATCGTTGGACTGTGTGAACGACAACCAAAGCTATCTTTTCAACATGAGAATACTTGATTTCAGGGCTGACTAAGTTTCGACAAAGATAGTAAATGACGTGCTCACGGAGCTTGTCATCCTCCTGACCCAAAACTATAACAATCGTCTCTTTGGACGCAGTGAAATAAACCAAGTAATATCTACCATAGTCTGGAGGCTTCAACAGAGGTGTCGATACCAATAATTTCTTCAAAGCATCGAAGGATTTCTGGGCTCGCTCATCCCAGATAAAAGGAGTTTCCTTCTTCAAGAGATGTATGAAACCCTTAGTAATATTGGCATAATTCACTATAAATCATCGTAAAAAGTTAGATTTCCCCTGTAAACCTTGAAGTTGATGAATAGTGCACAGGGGATCTAATCGAAGTATTTCATCAACCTTTAACGGATATACCATGATCCAAGTCTCAGAGACTAAAAATACTAGAAGTCGACTTGACCTAACACAAAATATTAATTTATGAGGGTTCATACGGATGTGATAATTGTGACATATTTCAAATACTATCTGAAGGTTCTTAGGGTAATCCACTCTCTTACAAGAGTGAGTAGTAAGATCGTCGAGATATGCTTCGACTATGTGCCTGAGATCATGAAATGCGAAGGTCATAACACGTTGGAAGGTTTCTCTGGTGTTATTAAGGCTGAAAGGCATCTTCCGATATGAAAAAGTACCCCAAGGGAAATGTTGTCTTATGCTGGTCCTCGAATTTAATATAAATTTGGTTATACCTTGAAAATCTGTCCATAAGAGAAAAAACTTCACTTCTCACACATTCGTCAAGAATATGATCGATGAAGGGTATCGGGAAATTATCTTTAGGACAAGATTTATTCAGGTCACGGAAATCCATGCATACATCAATGGTTCCTTGATTTTTATTCAATGGAACGGGATTGGATACCCATTCAGTCAAGGGAACCAAGTAGATAAAGCCAACATTAAGCAGTTTTTATACCTCTACCTTAATAGCAGGGACCTTTCTAGGATTGACAAATCTAAGTCGTTGTCGAACAGGCTTAGCATCCAGGTAGGTTTTAATGTCATGTTTGAAAATTCAAGGGTCGATTCCTAGCATCTCTTCATATGACCAAGTGAATACATCGCAAAATTTCTTGAAGAGCTCTATGTAGATCAAAATTTATTCTGGTGAACAATCTGCATTGATGTATACATTTTCAATATTGCCAGGGGTATGAGATATATCGATCGTGATGGTAGGAGAGACACTCTCCATGTTTCCTTCATCATAAATGTCATTCGTATTGAGTGGAACTACGACATGACCCACTATCTTGCTCAAAGTAGATCTAAAATCATCTTGTTCTATTTTGGCAAGCTCTGGGAGAAAATAAGAGCGATGGTGCATATCATCCCAAGGCCTGTCAGAACCATTCATGGCCTCTATGGTGGATTCATTCGAAGGCAAAGTCTCATCGAGGCAGTCACATGAACAAGACGATGAAGTGGATCGCATGGGCTTTAGAACACGATCCTTCTCGTCCGTCAGCGAGGTAACATGATTCGGATCAGCGAAAGAGTCAAGAAAAACTTGATAAGTAATATCTGCTACCGATAGTGGAATGGCCATTCCAACAAACTAACTAACCTTCATAAGACACATTCGAGGAAGGTAGGGTCCAAGGATCGTTAAAATAAGAAGTGTGGAAAGGAATGAACCTCTCAGATGAAACGAACCTACTGGACATGGTGTATATATGGTGAATCGGTGCCATGAAGTCGAAGGTACCCATAAGGGATGAATACATTCTGACACTGATACTCTCAATTGTTGGTTGAGAATTTTTTATCACGAGGATTGACGATCCAATAGATGCATTGGGCCTAGCATCCACAAAGGATAATTGGTCGATCGTCACGATATTCCCATCGTGAGGAAAACAAAGAGTGTGGAATATGGATGATACGATTGTAATCATAGCATAAGTCCAATTGCATCCTAGTAACAAGTTATAGTAGAGGGGCGCATCAACCACCTCGAAATCCACCTCCACCGTCTTTCCACCTAACTGGATCGAAAAGGAAGGAAGAATATCGTGAGGGTGGAAGGAATGACCGTCAAAAGCAGTCAACATGGTTGTATACTAAGAAAGGGTTAGAGAGATGAGGGATTTCCAACATACCAAGGACATCACACATGTTGCAACGCCTTCATCAACAATAGTACACTTGATTGTATACTTTTTTTAACCTATGTGTATTTGGAATGCCAGATGGTAAGGCAAGCGAGGATTCACATTTATGACGTAGAACTTAATAACTTTTGAGCCACAAGGATCTAGAGCTCCTAACACAAATAATAAGGAATTCCTCTATGAAGGACACGTCTCGAGTACCTCCAGAGCTGACATCGCACAAGGGGATTGACCCAGGTCCTCAACAATAGAGTAATTATGGGTGGCTCTAACATTAGGATTGTGGGTAGAGCGCTTAAGTACTCCTTTCAGAATACGAGGCGAGGGCTTGGGTTTTTCGATCTGCAAGGGAGTCTCTGGAGGAGGGGGAGACTCTAGACCAGGTAAAGTCTATGGAGAAATGTAATCGCGAGACTGAGTGGCTAGATTAACCTCATATTTAACCATATTGATGCATAAACGGTCATTGTCTTACGTCGACGGGTTTTGACTCCCACTCACCGCATTTATGGCATTCAAGGAGCTCGAGGCCATGTGTTGATTATGTGGAAAATAATTAGTTAGCACGACAGGTGGTAGAGATAAAAGCCTCACATCATTTGAAATTTGGGTCATAATGAGTAAGGTGATCAATTGTACATAGATTACAGGGAAACTTCACCTTTCGCCTTTCTTTCTTTCCCTCACCAACATTATTATTCGACTTCTCATTATTACCACTGTCCTTGGGTTTATTACTATTCTTTCCACCCCTATGATTATTATTACGTCCTTTATTTTTATTCCCTCCTGGTTGTTTGTTACCATTCAGGATGGTTAACGATTGCAAAGAATGTACATCCACAAACTGAGTGGGATTGGAGGACACAGACGAAGCTGACCCTCCTACAGACTGGTTTAGAGAAAACTCTTTCAAATGGCTTGTCACCGAGTTTACAGATTTCAAATTAACAGAGCCTATAATGTCATCATCATGAGGCCTGAGATTTTTTGTAGGGTCATAGTTTGACCTCGGTGCGTTTAGAAGAATATCATATAACATCCCAGACTGAGCATATATAATATCTAACTATTGGGCTTTAAAAATCGCTTCTTCTTCAGATGTAACCTCGGATGTCGAAACATCCTTTGAAATATAAGGAAGTAGATACTTGAGGAACCACTCTAGTAGGAATTCTAGGGGTATGTAGGTCTTGATCAACCTCTTTCGTCTACGCCACTTCTGGATGTGATCTTAGATATGACTGGCTTTGTCCTGACGTAAGGTCGACAGAAGTTCTAAGCCAACATCATAACGAACCGACAATTGGAAGTGGTTGAGGAAGACCAAGACCATCTGACTAAAGTTTTTGTATGTCCCCCTAGGTAGCTCGATATATAATTGTGTGGAAACCCCTATAAGGGTGCGTTGAAACAATATTAACCAAATATAATCATTGTTAAGGGAATTCAAAGAGCACCAAAGGTGAAAAGTAGTGACGTGATCACTAGGATCCTCTCCATTCTTACCTTCAAATTTTGGAATATCCGAAGGAAGCTTGGTGGGGATGGGGGGCCATGTCAAATCATGGCACACAGGATCATTCATTAACTTAGACAATTTTGGAAGATTGAGCATGTCCAGAAAAGGTAGACAGGGTTGTGACATTTGACCCCAAGCTCCCTTGAAAGATTGTTGTTGGGGAATTGTAGCCTATCCAAGGTTCTAGTAAGCACCATGGCCCTGTCTGGGATTGTAAGACCCTCTTCTAGACTAATTCATGAGGGGTTGGTTAGGCACCATTCCAGTAGGAATGTTATGATGAGGATTGTAAAAACTACCCCCATCTGGAGTAGCTCCAGGTTGGGGGTTCCCTAAGGTGTGAAACTGACCTCCTCTGGGTGTAAATCTAGAGGATAAAGGTGGATTCATTATGCCATACGTGTTGTTCAAAATTGGTATAGAGGGGGTAGGTGTAAAGGATGGATCATAAGCAATAGCTTGTCTGCTAGCTTGGTTACTCCATCTAGAAGCATTAGGAACAATATTAGACCTGGGGTTAAAAGGAGGAAAGCCTCCAACTGTAGGAGTCATTTGTGGGACATGAGTTCCACCAAATGAAAATGGAATATGTGGAGGAGTTGTGCCCCCAATTCCAATACTATTTGATCCAGATTATTTTAAGAACGACATGAAGAAAATAATATAACCGATATATAACAAGGAAATACACAGAGATAATGAAGAGAACACAAAAATATAATGAAAACCAACTTCTATTAATGAACAAGAGAAAAAAACATTGTAGAACAAAAACTGGCAGAATGGGGCAGCGTATCTCTGAAAACAAAGAGATGTTGGGTACGCTTCATTCGCAACAAGGTTTACATCACACTCCATTGCATGCTTAAAGGGCCTCCTTCACCTTAATTATATATGAGAGAGTGAGAGGAGAACAATTCCCATGATGCATGTGGGATAAATTGGACTAAGTTTATAAAATTCCATAGGCATGTAAAACACTAGGACTTCTCGGGTGGTCACCCATCCCAATACTACTCTAGCCTGAGCGTGCTTAATTATGGAGTTCTAATGGGATCTGATGCATTAACACTATGATGTAGGCATGTGCATATGACCAATAGGAAATAATTACACGATGTCTATAATTAACAAATGAAGATGACATTACATTTCATTCCCCATCAAAAGAGTGAATATCATGTTTTATAAAAACCACAGGCTCAAAATGGTGATTCAATGGAAAAGGTGGATGGCCACTGAGATCCATATGGATAATTCCTCTCCCCTTAGGAAGAAATAGTCCCCATTTTATCAAGTTCCCAAGGGATATGGGAACACTTCTGCTAAATTTGAAGCTTGGTGTGTTGCTTTCCTTGTTGAAGAAGTTGTCCTCCTTAGCTTGTTCAATGTTGTCATGAACCTGTTGTTGGAAGGGTTGGATATGTTCAACCAATATAGTTGCATGATCCACCTGAGTGTGGGAGGAATATTTTGGTGAAGATGCAACATGAAGAGTATGAAGGGTTATGTTATAACCTTTCTTGACTGGGAAGTGGGGAGGCACCCCATAGGTGAAACAAGAACATCTTGGGACTATTCTACAATCTTGTCGATCTGCTTTTGCTGGATAAAAAGGTCTTGTGATGAGGCTGTAATGGTTGCAGTGTACTTTTTTTCACCTTTTGATTAGATTGTGAAGAGGATAAGCTTTGCAATATGAGAGATTACTTTGTGGCATTGTTTTGGTGGGAAAATAGTTGGAACTACCTCTGGTATTCTGTATAGTTGACCCCCCAGAGTAACAATCACACTACAGGGTCGAGACTCATAAATATCATGATGCCTCTACATATATGGTTGGAATAATAGAACATCACAGACTTCCAATGGGGAAACATCACACAATACCTCATCCTTGAAGGGCTTGATGTCGTAGGACATGCGACACTGTTGACTGACACAAATATATTAACCTTGGTGAAGCCACCCGATGTTGTATGGCTGCGGGTGTGGTGTTGTTGGAAAATCCAACTACTTTACAACCTCTACTAAGATGATGTTCTTTTGGCTTCCACTATCAACAATAAAATGCAGTGGGGTCCCCTTCACCCACATATGTGAATGGAAGAGTCTCCCCCCCTCCTCAGGATCCTCTTCTAGTTGTATTGTTGCAGTTGCAACATTAGTAGTGGGTTCTGCATCAATGCTTTGTCTCATTTTATTATTTTATGAATTAGGGTCCAAGTTGGATTTCAACTCTTTGTCTTTGAGCTCGACCACCAATGATTGTATTGAGCGACATTCATCAGTGTTGTGCCAAGGGCTGTTGTGGAACTCACACCACTTTCCGGTGTCTTTATTAGACTTCTCGTTACCCTTATTTTCCTACAAATGGGACTAACTCTCTTGAGGTTGGCCTTCCTTGCTCTTTCCATGCCTCTCCCACTTACTTTGTTGCTTTAATTTCTGCTCAATTTTGACTGCATATCTGTTGGTCACTATAATTGCTTAATTAATTCAAACAATCAAGTTCTACATAAATTGTCAACCCAGGGAAGTCTGTTTATTTCAAAGATAACCACGCACTATATATGCTCAATTCCAAAAACAACTTAGAGTTGTAGTAAAGGAAACTATATTAACCACACTTGCCTTGAATGAACTGAAGTTTTGACTTGAATTACAGGAAAGCAACCTACCTATTGCAGATCTTTAAAGATTAATCTAAAGAATCCTGGATTACATTAAAATAACAACTACAACAGGAAAGAACGACTATTCTGTAACCAGAGAACATGACCCTATTCCCAAGCAAGAACTCCAACACCTTGTTTCTGATTAACACACTTTCATGAAAATGTTAATGCATAGAAGGCTAACTCTATCTAACAGAGAACATGACCTTCTAACCCCTTCCATTAAGCAGGGACCCTTAACCCAGTCTCTGATTAGCACACTTGTGAAAATAACTGAAAGCTAACTAATTCTACAGAGAACAGGACCTTCTAATCCCTTCCATTAAGCAGGGACCCTTAACCCAGTCTCTGATTAGCACACTGTGAAAATAACTGAAAGCCAACTACTTCTACAGAGAATAGGACCTTCTAATCCCTTCCATTAAGCAGGGACCCTTAACCCAGTCTCTAATTAGCAAACCTCATAAAATCATCACACAAGATTACTAATTAAAATGATTATGAACTTCGTGAAAATAATGTAACATTCAATAAAATAAAGTTCTTAACAAGACAGAGTTCAGTAGTGTTTTAGCAAAGAAGAATTCATTAAAAGTAGTGTTTCAACAAGACAAAAGTTAATCAAGGCATAAACAAAAATTACACTAACACACTATAAACCTAACAGGTGAATCTTGTGAGTAAGGTGGGCCCTCCCTTCTCACAAGATTCCCCTGAGACGAAAAGGCTAGAGAAGGATGCTCAAAACATTCTTTTATTCATCTATCAATGGATCATATTACAATATGGGAAATGAAGTATGTCGCTCTCTCTGAAGCTTTCTTAATACATAAAACTTGGGGTTTTTTCGAATGGTGATTTCCTCTTATTTAAAGAGGGAATCCCTTCGATACAATTGATAAAAAATTATAGATGTATATCTGAGTCCTATTATTAGTCAGATCGACTTTCTAAACTAGAGTAGGATGTCCTAGTCTTGCGCAAAAGAATGCTATTACAAGTGCTGAATGAGGTGTTGCTGTTACGACTGGAGTAACAGTTCTTTCTCGTTGTTGCTGGTGTTGTTTCAGCACCGCAAATCGCGGGCTGTTTCAGCCACGGGATTTGCGCTCTTTGACTGTTTCAACATTCTCATGCAGGAGCGATGGTTGGTGCTTGGCTCACGGTGCGACTATTGTAGAGTTGTTGTTGACCACTGACTGTGTAACGGATTCCTTTGTGTTTCAGCATCATCGGTCCTGGGCTGTGTAACAACTTCCTTTGTGTTTCAACATCGTGACCATGAACTCTGTAACAACTTCCTCAACATCGTCGATCTTCTATGTTTCAACATATGTGACCCTGGACTGTGTAACATCTCTGTGTTTCAGCATTTGTGACCTTGGATTGTGTAACAACTTCTGTGAATTGTTGTTTCAGCAACAGGCCTCAAATGCTAATCTATAGTTTGAATTGTTTCAACACTTATACACTTCTAATCAATGGTTAAGTACGAGAGTGATGTAAAATATTATGCAAAATAGATTAAATGTATAGTAATGAGAAGGGACGTTGTATACCTTTGGAATGATCAGATAAAGTGATAGTATGAGTTTAAATGTGGGTGATCAAGAGTGTAATAGTGGCAAAAAGTATGGGCAAAAAGGTACATTGTGTGGTCCTAACATCCCCCCCAACTCAAGGTGTTGCATGTCCTCAGGCAACTTCACTCTGAATCAGAGTCTGGATACCGACTCCGAGCGTGTAAGTTACTCAAGCAGTGGCTATGTGAGGTACTTTCCGTTGGTGTTCTGAACCCTTGGACCCGCTGTAATCTTTTCCATGCTGTTGTTTCTGTCTTCTTAGGCAGCTTATAATTAATTTAATATCTTTCTATTGGAAACCAGAGGATAGGAAAATAAAACTGATACCCTATCCATTTTTTAGCACATTACTGAGCACACTGGATGTAGTTAGGTACCCTGGAGATTTCTACCTCAAGGTTGGTGGGGCTAAAAGGATTGTATTCTTGTCTTTTCTTAGTGGATTGTTGCCAAAACAAGTTGTTTGACTGGAGGGCAGGAATCTCTATGGATCTGATGATGTGCTGACAATCCTGGAGCACTGTTGATTGTAGCTGCTGAACATGTTCAGTCACACCTGGTTTCTTTAAGAACTGATAATATTCTGTGACAAAGGTGGTTGCATTCTATGGTTCTGGTCTTATCCATAGAAGACGGTTGTCTTCATTGTGTTTAGCAGCCATGAAGTCATCTTGCCAAATGATTTGATTGTGGAGAAAGGAGGTGAACGCCTGAATCTGAATGTCCCCGACAAGAGGATTAAGGTTCAGCTGCCTATTCTCAGGAATGGCTTCGTTATGGAAATATGCCTCACAAAGGAGGTGCTGATCTCTAGCAGATGCTTCTATGAAAGTTTTGACAAAATCTGCTGGGTGTAGTACTGCATGGGGTTTTCCTTCTATAATTGATTTGATCTGAAACCATGTGAGTCGCTCCATAAGTAACAAGGAGTAGTTGCAAGATGGTTTCTTGTAGCCAATAGCTTTTGAGTCAGGTCAAATACCCGGGCCATTTTGCCTTTCAACTCTTTGTTCTGTTTCTTAAGGGCACGAGATTCCTGGCATGTCTATTCTAAAGCTTCCCAATTTGAGTATGTATGATTTATCCAGATTTGTCTGTGCTCTT
This sequence comes from Picea engelmannii, assembly GCA_009831015.1. NCBI lineage: Eukaryota > Viridiplantae > Streptophyta > Pinopsida > Pinales > Pinaceae > Picea > Picea engelmannii. The sequence continues at coordinate 117,498 of ML796763.1, forward strand.
GTAGGATTTTGGCCTGTGTTGCAGCATACTCTTTCTTCCATTTTTGTATTGCTGCCTGCTCATCCCATAGTTGGGTCTGTGTTTCAGCATTGTAAGTAGTGGGATGAGGTAAGGTCTGAGTAGATTGTTCCACAAAAGTGGGGAGATTGATCTGGCTGGGAGGTGTAAATTCCTCCATAGGAATTGTCTGTACAACTTTGTTGACAAAGGAAGGAGCTTCATTTGTTGTAATGTAGGGCTCAGTCTTGATGTTGGGAGGTTCTGCTGGTTCCTGTGTTTGAGCTGTAGCTGGTTTTTGTGTGACAGCTATAGCTGGTCCTTGTGTGACAGGAGGTTCTTCCTTTTTGACTACAAAAGTTGAAGGAGTAGGGGGAGCTCCTAGTATTGGGACTTGAGTTACCTTATAGCCTACCTGATAGTAAATATCCCCACATTGACAACACATATATTCTTTACACAGGCTCTCTGTAGTCCCCTCTGACAAGGTTGTTGTATGAACTAGGGTGTACAAATTTAGTTCCTTCTTGTATGCTTCCTTTTCCCTGTCTAGTTCTTTCTTATATGCTTCTGGTTCAGATTTTAAAAACTCGTTTTCCTGCAAGACAAAGGCCATTGTTGGTTCTGGTTGAGGGATGACCGGTTCTTGTGTGGTAGTCACAACCTCACTAGCTGGTTCTCGTGGAGAAGCTACATGAATGGTAGCTGAATCTTGTGTTTCAGCTTCTTGATGTAAGGAAAGTAATGTTGCAGCGCCCTGGACCTCTGATTCCTGTATCTCAATTTCAATATCAGCAGCTGGTTCTTGTGTTTCAGCCATAGATGGTTCTTGTGTGGAAGCTATGGCTGGTTCTTGTGTTTCAGCCACTGAATGGATAGCTGGTTCTTGTGTTTCAGCTACTTTATTTGAGGAGAGTAGTGTTGCAGCACCCTGGACCTCTGATTCCTGTATCTCAATTTCAATATCAGTAGATGGTTCTTGTGTTTCAGCCACTGGATGGGTAGTTGGTTCTTGTGTTTTAGCTACTTTATTTGAGACAGATGATGTCGCAACACCCTGGGCATCTGGTTCTTGTGTTTCAGTGCCCGTGGGTGGAATAGGCAAAGATCCCTGGATTTGGGAGGTTGGAGGTGTACGGGGTATCAGTCGAATGGATTGGGGGTGTAGGGTAGTGGAAATAATGGGTGGCCTTGTGGAGGCCCTTGTTCACTTTTTTCGTAAGAAGGGC
>ML796763.1:126583-160428 GCA_009831015.1 Picea engelmannii
GATCTTCTGAAGACAAACCATGAAAATTAGGTAATGCTGAGAGTGGAATGTTTTTCATGGGGGCTACTCCTCTAGGGAGGTCGCCAATAGGAAATCCTAATGTGGAGAAAGAGTTTTCATCATTTACCTCTCCTTCAGGACCTTCCTGTTCTTCGTGATGCAATTCTTCATTGTACTCATCCATGTTTTCCTCTGTCTTCTCCCCTGCTGCGCTTGCTCTGTCCTCAATGTCTCCTACTGGCTTCTGGACTGTCTTAGAACACCAAACTTCTTTCCCTGTTTCAAAGTTTGCTTGAAATGAAGGCTGGGACTTTTGTTTCCGAAGGTTTGGTCGTTGAGCAGCAGATTCATACTTTGATATAATCTCGTCAATGTAAGTATTTCTTCCTCTTCCTTTTCCCTTGCCACCTGTAGGGTCAGTATCTTTGGGGTTTCCGTTTCCTTTCATGCAATCTTTTTATCTGAAAAATGATAAGTGATTTTGAAATCTAAAGCTACCTTCCCCGACAACGACGCCAAAATATTGGTCACTATAATTGCTTAATTAATTCAAACAATCAACTGCTACATAAATTGTCAACCCAGGGAAGTCTGTTTATTTCAAAGATAACCACGCACTATATATGCTCAATTCCAAAAACAACTTAGAGTTGTAGTAAAGGAAACTATATTAACCACACTTTCCTTGAATGAACTGAAGTTCTGACTTGAATTACAGGAAAGAAACCTACCTATTGCAGATCTTTAAAGATTAATCTAAAGAATCCTGTATTACATTAAAATAACAACTGCAACAGGAAAGAACGACTATTCTGTAACCAAAGAACATGACCCTATTCCCAAGCAGGAACTCCAACACCTTGTTTCTGATTAACACACTTTCATGAAAACATTAATGCATAGAAGGATAACTCTAACTAACAGAGAACAGGATCTTCGAACCCCTTCCATTAATCAGGGACCCTTAACCCAGTCTCTGATTAGCACACTTGTGAAAATAACTGAAAGCTAACTAATTCTACAGAGAACAGGACCTTCTAATCCCTTCCATTAAGAAGGGACCCTTAACCCAGTCTCTGATTAGCACACTATGAAAATAACTGAAAGCCAACTACTTCTACAGAGAACAGGACCTTCTAATCCCTTCCATTAAGAAGGGACCCTTAACCCAGTCTCTGATTAGAAAACCTCATAAAATCATCACACAAGATTACTAATTAAAATAATATGAACTTCGTGAAAATAATGTAACATTCAATAAAATAAAGTTCTTAACAAGACAGAGTTCAGTAGTGTTTCAGCAAAGCAAAATTCATTAAAAGTAGTGTTTCAACAAGACAAAATTTAATCAAGGCATAAACAGAAATTACACTAACACACTATAAAACTAACAGGTGAATCTTGTGAAGAAGGTGGGCCCTCCCTTCTCACAAGATTCCCCTGAGATGAAAAGGCTAGAGAAGGATGCTCAAAATAGTCTTTTATTCATCTATCAATAGATCATATTACAATCTGGGAAATGAAGTATGTCGCTCTCTCTGAAGCTTTCTTAATACATAAAACTTGGGGTTTTTTCGAATGGTGATTTACTCTTATTTAAAGAGGGAATCCCTTCGATACAATTGATCAAAAATTACAGATGTATATCTGAGTCCTATTCTTAGTCAGATTGACTTTCTAAACCAGAGTAGGATGTCCTAGTCTCGCGCAACAGAATGTTATTACAAGTGTTGAATGAGGTGTTGTTGTTACGACTGGAGTAACAGTTCTTTCTCGTTGCTACAGGTGTTGTTTCAGCACCGCAAATCACGGGCTGTTTTAGCCACGGGATTTGCGCTCTTTGACTGTTTCAGCATTCTCATGCAGGAGCAATGGTTGGTGCTTGGCTCACGATGCGACTGTTGTAGAGTTGTTGTTGACCGCTGACTGTGTAACGACTTCCTTTGTGTTTCAGCATCGTCGGTCCTGGGCTGTGTAACGACTTCCTCTGTGTTTCAACATCGTGACCATGAACTGTGTAACTGCTTCCTCAACATCGTCGATCTTCTGTGTTTCAGCATCTGCGACCCTGGACTGTGTAACAGCTCTGTGTTTCAGCATCTGCGACCTTGGACTGTGTAACAACTTCTGTGAATTGTTGTTTCAGCAACATGCCTCAAATGCTAATCTGCAGTTTGAACTGTTTCAGCACTTATACACTTCTAATCAATGGTTAAGTACGAGAGGGATGTAAAATATTATGCAAAACAGATTAAACGTATAGTAATGAGAAGGGACGTTGTATACCTTTGGAATGATCAGATAAAGTGATAGTATGAGTTTAAATGTGGGTGATCAAGAGTGTAATAGTGGCAAAACGTATGGGTAAAAAGGTACATTGTGTGGTCCTAACAATATCGATAAGTAGTTCCCAGTGAGGAGATGTCCAAGAAATCCATCTCTTTTTGGATGTACTTGTGTAGACTACTACGGTACATCAAAACCAGGTGCTAGTCAAAGTCTTTGATACCCATATTTGAGCACAAGGTATGAAAGATGTTGGTGTAATCCGACACCTATTTGAGCACAAGGTATGAAATATGTTGGTGTAATCCGACACCGTATGGTCTCTTTTTTGATGCAGAGTTGTCCATCTCATGTATCGATCATCATAGTTTCCGATAGGGTAGAACTCCTCCTTCAGGGCACCTACAAAGGCTGCCCAAGTGGGTTCTCTCCCAAATAGTGTAGATTCATCCACTGTGTACCTATCCCAGTAACCTTCCCACCAAGCTCTGGCATGGGGAATGGATTTAAGGAGCGCGAAGGTGATATTTTCACTATCGAAATTTTTTGGGACAGAGTAATAGCCTTCTAGTAGATTCAACAATTTTTCTATAGCATCTACATCTATTTGGCCTTTAAATAAGGGGATATCAAAATTGACTTGTACCTTGAAGGGTATCGCACTTGTGAAATGGTTTCTTTTTGAAGATGCCTCAATTGTTTCCATCGGTAGTCTTTGAAGGATCTGAGCGAAGTTGTCCATCATCTTGTTCCTTTGTTGCACGAGGGATTCCTCGAGTAATGTGTTGAAAGGATATCCTGCTCTGTCATCTATATTTTCTTCTACCGTGGGAGTTTTCTTGGGCTAGTGAGAGTGGTTTTCCTCAAGCAAAACTAGCTGGAGACCCAAATAAATATACCCTAACCTCGTTGGGGACATGCTATGAGAAATGACAAGGAGAAGACTTCTCTGATACCACTGATCCAGATTATTTTAAGAACGACATGAAGACAAGAATATAACTGATATATAACAAGGAAATACATAGAGATAATGCAGAGAACACAAAAATATAATGAAAACCAACTTCTATTAATGAACAAGAGAAAAAAAACATTGTAGAACACAAACTGGAAGAATGGGGCAGCCTATATCTGAAAATAAAGATATGTTGGCTATGCTTCATTCACAACAAGATTTACATCACACTCCATTGCATGCTTAAAGGGCCTCCTTCACCTCAATTATATATGAGAGAGTGAGAGGAGAACAATTCCCATGATGCATGTGGAATAAATTGGACTACGTTTATAAAATTCCATAGGCATGTTAAACACTAGGACTTCTCGGGAGGTCACCCATCCCAGTACTATTCTAGCCTAAGCGCACTTAACTATGGAGTTCTAATGGGATCTGGTGCATTAACACTATGGTGTAGGCATGTACATAAGACCACTAGGAAATCATTACATGATGTCTAAAATTAACAAATGAAGATTACATTACATTACATTCCCCATCAAAAGAGTGAATATCATGGTTTATTAAAACCACAGGCTCAAAATGGTGATTTAATGGAAAAGGTGGATGGCAATCGAGATCCATCTGGATCACTAGTACTCAGACTAGACATTGGGATGGAGGATGAAAATTGCGATGTGAAATTCAACATACCATAAGAAAAAGGGCTAGAGGCCATAGGGATGTACTGAATATTGTAACCCGACGAGTGGCCAAGGGACCTGTTAGCACTAGGAATCACCCTCAAATTGCATAGAAGGTAAGCTCAGTACCCATCAGGCTATGTATAAATGTAAATGAGTTTAAAGAGTTCAAATGGACAAGATTCAATATAACAATGTTCTAACTCAGAAATATGGGTTAGCATGCACATGCAATTGAGGTCTTGATTAACTTCAGCCAGTAAGTGGGAGTAAAAGTGAATAGAGGGAAACCTTTGGTGAGGAAAATGTAGAGGTTTTCTATGGACATCAGGTCTTCAAGCAGCCTAAGGAAGAAAAAATCAAGCACGAGATATTCTTGAATTCAAAGTTTAAGGAAAATGAAGAACATCATAATAATACTATAATCAAACATTCATCATAATATCACCACAACAATTCATGTGAATCATTCAAGCATGAATACTTCAGAATCAGAGGCAAATAAGTTGGAATAAGAAAGTTGAATTAGATTAATCATGAAGTCTCAAATCAAGTACATAGCAAGTTAACCAATAGCTTTATCAAAATATTAAAATATAAGGGATCCTAGCTCAACCATTCAAACCTACTAAAGAATTTAGACTATCTATTTATAAAAAAGGGAAGGCAACAGCTGGAGGTGTGAGCTGGTCTTCCTCCCATGAAAATATCCAAGTAGTTATTTCATCTAACTACTTAAACTAACAACTATGTTATAAAAAAGGGAAAATGTTGGAAACTGATCCAACCAACTTTGAACTGACTTGATCTTCTTTGATGTGCATCTATGTGCATGCCAAGTGTCCTTCAGAGGCTTGTAATTTTCATCATGCTTCCAATTGCTATCTTTTCCATTCTCCACATCATCAGTCATTCACAAAGATGATAATTCGAGCCTCCTTGATTCCCAGTACCTGTTGGTAGCGTCATTTGGTAGAAATCCTTTGTAGCGCCTTTAACAATTTCCCTGTGATTTCGTAGTGAAACCTCCAAAATAGCCATGTCAAATGGGTAGAGCCAATACTATGTGCCTCTATCAAAATTTCAGTAGTGCCTGCCTCTGTAATTCACTCTCTGTTAAAATTTCGGTAGCACCCACCTGTGTGTCTACGTGCAATTCGATATCGCCATCATAATTCACAACACCATCACGTTAACATTGATAGATTTGGTAGCCCCCCCGAGAATTTAGCAGTGCCATCACTACACTAGTCTTAGGAGATTAGGCAATGTTATAGGTAGAAGACTGATAGAGAATGAAAATTAGACAATTTTGTAGCACCATAGTGCTACAAAATGTCTATGTTACTACTGTTGAAGAGATTAAATCTTTGCAGAACACCAAAAACTCTAAGCAGTATGCATTAAAATCCTGTGTGGCCTGTATAGGTGGGAGAGGTAGTATTTCCTCAATTACTTATCCTTGCAAAAAGGGGCCATTATCAAAAATGGAGGTCACCATTCACCAATTACTTCATTAACCTGACACTCCTTCTTGTGGAAGGAGGACTTCCCTTTGGCACAACATCATGCTTCCCTTTAGCAGTAACAGGCTTCTTCACTAGAGCTATGTTTTCCTTGGCTGTTGGATTCTCTTTTTCAATAGCATCTGCAACTAACACATTCAATTTTCTTTGAGCCATCTCATCTTGGAAATGTTGCAACTATGTTTTGAGATTTCTGTTTTGAGACTGAAAGTCTTTGTTTTTCCTATAGAGGTTCTTGAGTTGCCTATGAAGAGGCTGGCCTCTTCTTGCTACAAATATATCTAACTCAAGAGTGTGGTTGTAACCATCCATGACTTCTTTAATCTTAATTTTTTCAGATAGGGCTTTAGATTTCAGAGGAGCCACCACCTTTCTAGCTTCCCTGAGTTGTTTAATCAATATTTTGAAGGTCTAGTTGCTAGGTGGATTGGTGATGTGGACAATATCAACAGGATTTTTTATGGATTCATCTTTCTATTGCATAGGGATTACTTCTTTTATTACAACAGGTTTCTCAATTCCTTTTCCCTTATCTTTCTTCTCCTTTAGAATGGAGACCGTTGGTAGGACTTGTTGTTCAACTACCCCTTTGAGAGTTGATGACCTTGTGAAAGGTCTTCTGATCTTGGTGCTAGCTATTGAAGGAGATGAAGAGAAGCGTAGTTTCCTTCCTTTCTTGTTTGTGGCTTTAGTAGAGGAAGGGACCTCTTCTGGTTCTGGTGTAGGAGGGGGTGAAAGGTTTCTCTATGGAGAATGGTATGCCTCCTCCTTAGTTCTTGCAACTTCTTTAATGGATTCTTGATCTTGAACAAGGGCCTTACTCTTTGTTTTCTTGTTGGATCCTATTGGAGAAGCATCGGTGGATGGAAAATGGCTTGGTATCTGTAAATGAGGAGTAGCTGCTATGTCTAATTTCATGTGAGTAGCACCAATGAAGTGTTCCCATGAGATGTTCCTCTTTCTCATCTCTTCAGAAACCAACATTCTAATCAACCCAGAATGAAAAATTCTAGTATCCACAGCCTTTGATTTGGATTGAACCCTATATGACATTTTTCCTATGCTCCTCAAAAAATAAAATGGAATGTTCATTTCAACTTTGCCAGTAAAATGCAGCAAAAGACTTATATGGTACTGGTATAGTGTATTGAATCTCCCCTCACATGTGAAGTACCTTTGAATGATCCTCAACATTTTATCAAAATCTCCAACCAGATGACTTCTTGGTACCCCTTTGGATAGATTGTATGTTTGATATTCAGGCTTTAGGAAGTATTTAGAAAAGGATGCATCAAAGGCCATGGATTTAAACCAATTCTCTCCAGTGATAGGGATCCCTGTAGCGACTAAAATAGAGGTCTCAGACAACTCAAATTCTAGGTCCCCTACCTTATTCTTCAGGCCATAAAAATGTAAGGAAAATTGAATCGCCACCTCAGGATGACCCCTTTGCATATTTTGGCAGAATGTGAGGCAACCCACCCTTTGAAAACCTTCTCTAGCCATGGGATCTGCCTTAAATAAATGCATGTATGCAGGCTCATTTCTCACCATAGTACCTCCCTTGTGTGACTTATTCTTCTTAAGAGTCTTCATAGTTTAATATGAAAGGTTTAAAAACTATGGTGCAGTGATGACCAGGAAACAAAGAGTCAGACTTCAATAAGAGACAATGAATAGTAGCTACCCCTTTCAAGGAATCTCCCCTAACTCAATTGGTTCCTAGCTTAGGAAACAATGGTTATGACTTTTCCCAAATTTTATTTTCATAAATATTAAAAGTTGAGGGATAATACGGTGAAGAAGGATATCACTTCAATTTTCTTTGAAAACTGGGTAAAAAACAATCCAATTCAAAAGGTAGAGGAGGCAGGGGAAAAAAGGCAACATCGTTTCAGTAGTGTTTCTGGGTAGCACACTGCGCATACAGGAGATGAAACTTTCTTGGGCACTAAGAGCTCGGGAGAATGATGAATATATCTATTAAGACTGATAACCAGGTGATGGTGACTACAAGTTTTAGTGGAAGGAAAACTGATAGGAAAGCAAGAGGAAAAAGACCTTCTCCAGTTATGCAACCACAATTGCTACCAAAACTCTGGGCGATAATTTCTCCTTGAAATTTATATACAGAGGAGTAAAATTATGGAATACCTGGAGAATGATGACAACTTAGAGTTTCATAAAAGTATTAGGAGAGTATCACGAGCTACTCAGCCTCTAAATCCACCTTAGCATATGATATGGTAGCACCACTTCCAATTGGTCCGAATTGGTAGTTTTTGCAACGCAGAGTTTGATTTTTTTTTTAATTTGAAAACCGTTAGAAAACCTCATAAATATGAATCCTCAAAGTCATATTTTAACTAACCATGGTGATGAAAACAAGGAAGACATGACATCAGCACAATAATCATAAATCATGTTGAAAGATGAAGGACAGAGAGTGCGCTACGGAAATTCCTAGTGAGTTGGAAACACTCCCTTTCAAAAATGATTTGATCGGTAAGAATAGGACAAAGGCACAACATGGAAAGGATACAGAGTCATGAGTGAGGAGATTAAAATGTCAAGTCAAGATGGTCGAGGAGTGAATCAAACTTAGTGTCAAATCATAAAGGGGATCAAAACACAAGTCATGAAAATGAACCTAGGCCAAAAGTTTATGTGAGGATCAAAATTTGAGCCATGACTTAAACCTTTATTCATTAAGGTAACCTAAGTAAATCAAACCTTTAAGAAGAAAATAAAAATTTTAAAAATCTAAAGGCTTAGAAAAATAAAAAACTAAGGGCTAAAGACCCAAGGCAACCTAGTGTGATAACATTGGCTCCACAAGGGATGGCATGCTCCCTGCGAGATGCCAAGAACAAGTAGTTTTAGTGCGTTATCCCAGGGCTATGGGGTCATTTATTAAAACAAAAATAAAAGAAAGATGATACTTACAATGGCATGTAAATCCACTCATGGCTCAAGCAAAGCACTTTTTCAGAAAATTCCCATTGACAGGGCCACCAAAACATTCTTCATCCTCCAAATTCTGCAACTTGTAAGTGTTATTCGAGAATACCTCAGAAATTTTTAAGGGATCGATCCATAAGGCTTAAAATTTTCAGTTCTTTCCTTTGTCTTTATTTTTTTCATCCCACTTGAGCACCAAGTCTCCCAGCTGGAAATTCTCTTTATTTACTTTCTTGTCAAAATCCTGCTTGATCTTTTGTTGATGGTCATGTGGTTTATCCAGAATCTACTCCCGAGTCTGTTTCACTTCTATGAGCTGTTGTATTCTTATGATCATATCATCTGGGTCTCCTTGGTAGTATTGAAATAATTTTTCCATAGGCAAGGGAATATGAGAAGGAAATATGGCCTCAACTCCATACACAAGCTGGAAAGGAGAAAGACCAAGGGATCTCTTTGTTTTCACTCTGTCAGGCCACAAAAAAAACTTGAGCTTTGAATCCCATGCTTTCTTGTTGTCCTCTAACAGTCTCTTGATGATATTTATAAGGATTTTGTTAGAGGACTATGCCAGTCCATTCCCTTGGGGGTAGTAAGGAGTAGAGTGAATCAATGTGATTCCAAACTATTCACAGAACTAGATCAATGGTTCAAGATTGAAAGATGTAGCATTATCAGTGAAAATTATGTTAGGACATCCAAACCTTGCCATAATATCTTCGAGAAAAACAATGATCACTTTGTGGGAAGTATTCCTTGTAGGGATAGCTTCTATACACTTAGTAAAGTAATATGTGGCAGTCAATATCCACCTATGTTTACCACTAGAAGAGGGATGAATTTCCCCCATAAAATCTAGGCCCCACTACTGAAAGGGTCCCAAATCTACCACATGATTCAATGGAAAAGACTTGAGCTGTTGTTTCCTAGAAAATTTCTGACACTTGACACAAGCTTTGATATTTGCACAAACATCGGTGAATAAACTAGGCCAGAAGTACCCAGCCCTGAGAATATTATATGTTGTGGTCCTCCAAAAGTGATTCCCCCCACGTAAACTGTCATGAAAATCATACATAATCTTTTGGGCTTATTGTGGGTCTAGGCATCTCAAAATCACTCCTAAAGGATCTTTCCAATACAAGACTTGATCAATAAGACAATATTTTAATTGATTTGATCTTTAAAACTCTCACCTTGTTCTTTTCCATACCATCGGGAGGCTGCAATTTTTGTAGAAAAAATATAACGTCCTTGTACCAGATGCAATCTGCCAAAGGAGGGATGACTTGAGAACCTTTGTCAGACAATAAGATATGTTGATTTTCTGAGAAAGTGTTGATAAAATTTACCCCCAAAGATATGAAATTAGATTCATCCAACAACTTAGCTAAACCTTGTCCCTTAACCAATTTGGTGGGCTTAATCTCAAGATCAAATTCAAGGATTTTAGCAATCCACTTGCTCCTTTTACCGTCTATATGAGGTTGAATGAGAATTTCCTTTACAGAAGTTGATGGGACATATGCATTGACTCTTGAATGCAACACATAAAATATGAAAGCCTTGAGAGATTTGACCAATGCATAGGCATTCTTATCCATGATGTCATACTTTAATTCAACATCTCTCAATGATCTGCTAAAAAAAGAAATTGGATGCTCTAACCCTTCAACATTCTTCTACAATAAAACAACTGCTACTATGTCAAATGAAGCGAAAGAAAAAATTAGAAAATCCTTGGAGTAATCTGGACTAATGAGCATACGAGCTTCAAACAAGGATTTATTTATTTGATCAAAATAATTATGGGTTTTAGCACTCCATTTGATTTCATTTTCTTTTCTCAACATGGCTATAATATACTTCACCAACTCAACAAAATTTGAAACAAACCTTCTCAAAAAATCAATTTTTCCCAAGAAAGACTGAACTTCTTTCTTGGATCTAAGGAGTGACAAGGTTTGGATAGCTTCTACCCTATTGGAATCAATCCTTACACCTTCAGCTGACACAATGTGCCCCAATAATTTTCCCTCCTTCATGGAAAACAATGACTTTTTGGGGTTTAGAGAGAGACCAAATTTTATGCATTTCAAGAAGACCTTTTTTATCCTCTTAAGAGGTCACAGGTTCAAATCCAGAGGGGGGTAGGGTATGTATACCTCCGTAGACTTTACCAGTCAAATCGTTGGGAGGAGGGGGGTCCCTTGTCCCACAAACAAGGGGGTCTCATACACCAATTTGGTGTGTTGGCTTGGCCATGACCTTAAAAATAGATTATTATTATTATTATTATTATCATTATTATATGATCATAATGTTCTTTATCAGATTGTGAGAACACTGTTATGTCATCTAAATATATAACTACAAACTTGTCCTTATCTCCAATAAAGGATATGTCCATGGCTCTTTGAAAGGTTACCCCTGCGTTCATCAAACCAAAGGGCATCTTAGCATACATGAATGTACCCCAATGAGTGGTAAAGTTTGTCTTCTCTCTATCTTCTGGCAAGACAGATATCTGATTGTTTCCAGAAAATCCATTACTCATGGACATACTAGATGCACTTGTCACCCTCTATAATATATTCTCCATCTTGGGCAAGGGGTAATTATCCTTTTTAGAGCTTCTGTTCAGATTCTGTAAATCGACACAAAGTATGATTTCTCCATTCTTTTTCCTCATTGGGACCAAGTTGGCCACCCATTCAGAATACCTCAAAGGAATAATAATTTTAGCATCTAAAATCTTTTTTACCTCTTTTTCCATCACAGGTAGCAACATAGGATTTATTTGTCTCAACTTTTGCCTCTCCTCCTTTAATGGGATCTTGTGCTCTATAATGCTTGTGTCATATCTTTTGATATCTTCATAAGTCCAAGAAAACACATCAACAAACTCTTTTAACAGCTCAACATATTCAACCCTCTGCTCCCTTGACAAACTACTTGACAACTTGACATATTTTGGATCCTTTTTTGTACCCACATTGCACTCAGTTACATCAACATCATCAGTTGACCCTTTTGCCTTCACTGCCACATAATTTTTGTCAAATAATATTTCCAAAGGAACTAGTCCTTTTGGAATGTGGTTGCTAGGCAACTGAACAATATGATGATTACATATTTTTTTTAGAAAAACATCATCATGAGGATTATTTTCAGAGTCATGATATTGGTCAATGTGTAATGCAAAAAACTCATCAACAATATGAAGGAAATTTTTGATCTCAAGATCATCTTCAAACACCTTCCAATGCTTGACATTGTTAGGTATACAGGGTCTGTATTTGAATTCTACATCATACTTGAGTTTAGGTGGAAAAGGAACTCTAAAATTGCTTGTTGATACAGCCAAATAATAAGCCATGATATTTTATTCTCTTTGATTAAATGAAATGTTGAAAGATAAGAAAAAACTGTCAACTAAGTCCCATACTTCATTTCTATAAGATCTAAGCCTAGGGTGCTTAGTTTGATAAACATTTTTGATCTGATGGAAAATCAATTCAGCATCCCCAAATAATGATAGCTCTTCAATCCCCGTGTCCTTTGCAACCCTTAAACCCAAGACAAGAGCTTCATACTCTTCCACATTATTGGTAGTTTCAAATTCTAGCTTGTAGGACAAAGATATGGTCTCTTGAGTAGGTGAAACAAAGACCACTCCAACACCAACACCTTCCCTAGAAGAGGCTCCATGAAAGAACATCTTCCAAACAGAGGTGATTGGAGGAGAATATTCATAAAAGGTAACATACTATTTTATGATTTCGAGGGGAGGTTCAGGAGCATCAGTGAGTTGCAAGATGTTGGATCCCAAATCAGTATCAAGTGCAAAAATAGGATGATTTGTGGGGTTTCCTTCATCAATAATAATGTAGGCTAACTGATATTCCATGTAAAGTCTTCTATGCTCTCCTCCAAACACAGGAATGGTAACATATGAGAGGTCCATATACAAGGTTCCCCCAAGTGTTTTTATCCAAGATCTTGACAAGAGAATGGAAAACTTGGGGGAAACATCAGCCACCACGATATCTATGACTACACTTTTCATGGGAAGTTGAAATAAGGTCACAACCATATATTTAATTACCCCAAGACAATTCACTTTACTAGAGTCAAAAGAATATAATTCATGGTAGGTCTTTGTGATTTCTAATCCAAGTACATCCATAAAAATTTTGGTCATGAGATTATGGGATTCCCTTGAGTCCATCAAACAATTATGCAACACCTTATCATGTATGTTCAGTGATGTATAGAAGGGAGGGGATGGATCATCTATATCTTGTATCAAAGGTCCTAATATGACTGCTAGATTTTCATCTTACAGATTTACTGAATTAGTGCCATTTGGAGAAGATTCGGGCTGTAACATTTTGGAGATTTTTTTTTTTAAATTCTTCATTTTTTATCAATTCCAAAAAAGGTACAAGGATCTTGATTTTTTTGGATCTCACTCTCAAATATGAAGTAAGGTGAATATTTCAAGATCTATTTGGCTTATGGGGTAGGTTTTTTGATCAAAACTTGGGGACTTTGAGTATCTTTTTCCTTGCTGCCAATTGTCACAGCCTTCGCAGAATTTTCTTTTTGGGTAGGTTGATCAGAAGCATAAGCCTTTTCCTCATTCTTTTTCCATCTCAGATTATATCTATTAAGACTTTATTTTTCTTTCTCTCCCTTACTTAATTCATTTATTTGAATATCCATCAAGGATTTCTCATATGTAGATTGAGTCAAGTGAGGGGATGGGGATGTATCACCTAAGCAATGAATCTCAGGGTTAGCTTCTTCCTCCTCTCCTTCTTGATCAACAACAAGGTTGTCCTGTAAAGGAGTTTGTACCTTTTGATCATCCCTATATTTGTTTCTAGGATCTCTTGGAAGGATCTCAGGAGCATTATTGGGTCTCCTGAAGTTACCTCTGCTATCAACATTTTGAGTATTTTGATAGGTATGTTTTCCTTCAAGTTTTAACTTCTCTATCTCAGTAGAAAGGGATTTTACTAATTTGGTAAGTTCATCAAATTGAGAATGGACTATAGGGGAATCAAAGGTTGAAGCTTCAGTTCTATTTTTTCTCCTCTTTCTATCATATTTCCCCCTAAGTTTGTCGGATTCCACTATGTTAGATTCTACCTTCAAGGTTGCATCTTTCATATGAGCCAAGGAGGTTGATCCTCTTTCTCTCAGTAGAAAGCAAAACTCAGGGTTGAAAGCACTGACATAGGTGATTTTTGCATAGGTTTCTGTAGGATTTATCTCAGCAGGGATCTTATTGTACATTTTTTTGAATCTTTCAATGAATTCAGAGAAAGACTCTCTCTCTTTTCTCTTTAGGAATCCAACTTATGTGATATAATAAAAAAAGTCCTTTTATCCCCCAGTGCCTCAAAAAGGCATCGTCTAATGCCTCAATCCTAGTAATGGATCCAAGGGCCAAACCTCTAAACCACTTCCTAGCATCACCAAAAAGGATTTGGACAAAGACTCTCATCCACAGATCCTCATTTTGAATATCTTGATTATATGCATAACTGTAGAAGGCAACAAGGTGTTCTTCAATAGTTATATCTTCTTCTCCTGTGAATTTGGGCATGTATTTTAAATAATCTCCAGTAGGGAGAGCATTCATTGGCTGAGGTAATACAAGAGGGGCATATCTTGCAACCACTATGGCATCCATCCTATTTCTAGGAGGGTTAGCACCTGCCATTGGATTTTGGAATCTTGGTGAACAAGGAGGAGAAGGAAACTTGAATGTGTGCATCTTAGGAGAAAAAGGACTGTATAAAGGGGGAATTTCAATTTTCACAGCAAAAGGCTGAGTCTTCAAAGAAGATGGTATAGTCTGTAAAGGGGATGAGGTTTCCTCTTCTTTGGTTGCATAAATTTTGACAGGAGGAGTAGAAAATACTAAGGTAGGAAAATCTTCAATAATCTCAAGTCTGAACCACTTTACAATGTTAGGGGAAGGGAGGATTTCAAAATTTTCTTCTTTAAAATCAGGTTCAAAAGAGGAGTATTCAATAGGAAAATTTTCAAAATCAAGATTCTTAGATACTTCAGTAGAAGGTAAAGGAAGATTACTTGATATAACAACTAGAGTATTAAGAGTGGAATCAGGCAACTGACCAAAATCACTTGTAGGAGCAGCAGAAAAACATTCTTGAGAAGATTTTCCCTTCTTGATTATATTTTCTAGGTTAGCCTTAGGTGGAACCAAAGGTAGTTGTGGATTTTATCTTGTGTGTCTTCCTTTAGGATCCATAGATGAAACAATTGATTCTCCAGGTGCAAGATGCAATCTTCAATGTACTGAGTTCCAATGCACCTTTCTCATTCAATCCCAGGGAAATGTCATCAATTCGTTCCCCGACAGTGGTGTCAATAATGTTAGCACTAGGAATCACCCCCGGATTGCATAGAAGGTAAGCCCAGTACCCATTAGGTTATGTATAAATGTAAATGAGTTTAAAGAGGTCAAATGGACAAGACTCAATATAACAATGTTCTAACTCATAAATATGGGTTAGCATGCATGCACATGCAATTGAGTTCTTGATTAACTTCAGCCAGTAAGTGGGAGTAAAGGTGAATAGAAGGAAGACTTTGGTGAGGAAAATGTAGAGGTCTTCTATGGAAATCAGGTCTTCAAGCAACCTAAGGAAGAAAAACTCAAGCACAAGATCTTCTTGAATTCAAAGTTTAAGGAAACTGAAGAACATCATAATAATACTATAATCAAACATTCATCATAATATCACCACAAAAATTCATGTGAATCATTCAAGCATGAATACTTTAGAATCAGAGGCAAATAAGATGGAATAATAAAGTTGACTTAGATTAATCATGAAGTCTCAAATCAAGTACATAACCAGTTAACCAGTAGCTTCATCAAAATATTACAAGATAAGGGAGCCTATCTCAACCATTCAAACCTACTAAATCATTTATACTATCTATTTATAACAAAGGGGAAGGCAAAAACTGGAGGTGTGAGATGACCTTCCTCCGATGAAAATATCCAAGTTGTTATTTCATCTAATAGCTTAAACTGACAAATGTGCTATAAAAAAGGGAAATCGTTGGCCACTGATCCAACCAACTTTGAACTGACTTGATATTCCTTGATGTGAATTTCCCTACATGCCAAGTGTCCTTCAAAGGCTTGTAACGGTCATCATGTTGTCAACGGCTATCTTTTCCATTCTCCACATCATCAGTCATTCACAAAGATGATAATTCGAGCTCCCTTGATTCCTGGTACCTGTTGGTATTGTCATTTGGTAGTGCTCTAGGTAGCGAGCCTTTGTAGTGCTTTTACCAAATTCCCTGTGATTCCATAGTGAAACCTTCAAAATAGGCATGTCGAATGGGTAGCGCCAAGCATGTGTGGCTCTATCAAAATTTCGGTAGCGCCCGTTTGTGTAATTCACTCTCTGTTAAAATTTCAGTAGTGCTCGCCTGTGTGTCTGCATGCAATTTGGTAGCACCATCATAATTCCCAGAACCATCACTTCAACATTGACAGATTTGGTAGCACCCCTGGGTAGTTAGCAGCTCCATCTCTACACTAGTCTTAGGAGATTAGGCAACTTTATAGGTAGAAGACTAATAGAACATGAAAATTATACAATTTTGTAGAGCTATAGCACTACGGAATCTCTGCGCTGCTACTGTTGAAGATATTAACTCTTTTCAAAACACCAAAAACTCTCAGCAGTATGCATTAGAATCTTGTATAGCCTATTTAGGTGGCAGAGGTAGTATTTTCTCAATTACTTATCCTTGCAAAAAGGGGCCATTCTAAAAAATGGAGCTCACCTTTCACCAGTTACTTCATCAACATGACACTCCTTCTTGTGGAAGGAGGACTTCCCTTTGGCACAATATCATGCTTCCCTTTAGAAGTAACATGCTTCTTCAATGGAGCTATGCTTTCCTTGGCAGTTGGCTTCTCTTTTTCAATAGCATCTTCAACTAACACATTCAAGTTTATTTGAGCCATCTCATCTTGGAAATGTTGCAACTCTGTTTTGAGATTTCTGTTCTGAGGCTGAAAGTATCTTTTTTTCATATAGAGGTTCTTGAGTTTCCTATGAAGAGGATGGGATCTTCTTGCTGCAAATATTTATAATTAAAGAGTGTGGTTGTAACCATCCATGAGTTATTTAATCTTAATTCTTTCAGATAAAGCTTCAGATTTCATACGAGCCACCTCCTTTCTAGCTTCCCTGAGTTGTTTAATTAATCTTTTGAAGGTCTAGTTGCTAGGTGGATTGGTGATGTGGATAGTCTCAACAGGATTTTTTATGGCTTAATATTCCTACTGCACAGGGACTAGTTCTTTTATCACAACAGGATTCTCAATGCCTTTGCACTTATCTTCCTTCTCCTTTAGAATGGAGACCATTGGTAGGACCTTTTCTTCAACTGCCCCTTTGAGAGATGATGACCTTGTGAAAGGCCTTTTGATCTTGGTGCTAGCTGCTGAAGGAGATGAAGAGAAGTGTAGTTTCCTTCCTTTCTTGGCTATGGCTTTAGTAGAGGAAGGGACCTCTTCTAGTTCTACTGCAGAAGGGGGTTAAAGGTCTCTCTATGGATAATGGTAGGTGTCCTCCTCAGTTCTTGCAGCTTCCTAAATGGCTTCTTGATCTTGAACAGGGGCATTACTCTTTCTTTTATTATTGGCTCCTGTTGGAGCAACACTGGTGGATGGAAAAGGGCTTGGTATCTGTGACTGAGGAGTATCTTCTATGTCTAATTTCATGTGAGTAGCAACAATGAAGTGTTCCCATGATATGTTCCTCTTTCTCATCTCTTCAAAAACCAACATTCTAATCAACCCAGAATGAGAAATGATAGAATCCACATCCTTTGATTTGGATTGAACCCTATCTGACATTTTACCTATGCTTCTCAACAAATAAAATGAAATGTTCATTTCAACTTTTCCAGTTAAATGCAGTAGAAGCCTTATATAGTATTGGTATAGTGTATTTAACCTCCCCTCACATGTGAAGTACCTTTGAATGATCCTCAACATTTTATCAAAATCTCCAACCAGATGAATTCTTGGTACCCCTTTGGATAGATTGTCAGTTTGATATTCAAGATTTAGGAAGTCTTTGGAAAAGGTTGCATCCAAGGCCATGAATTTAAACCAATTCTCTCCAGTGATAGGGATCCCTGTAGCTACTGAAATAGAGGTCTCAGACACCTCAAATTCTAGGTCCCCTACCTTAGTCTTCAGGCCATCAAACTGTAAGGAAAATTTCCTTTCCACCTCAGGATGACCCCTCTGCATATTTTGGCAGAAAGTGAGGCAGTGCACCCTTTGAAAAACTTCTCTAAACATAGGCTTTGCCTCGAATAAATGCATGTCTGTAGGCTCAGTTCTCACCACAATACCTCCCTTGTGCAACTTATTCTTCTAAGGAGTCTCCATAGTTTAAGATGAAAGGTTTAAAAACTATGGTGCAGTTATGTCCAAGAAACAAAGAGTCAGACTTCAATAAGACACACTGAATAGTGGCTTCCCCTTTCTAGGAATCTCCCCTAACTGAACTAGTTGCTAGCTTAGGAAACAATGGTTGTGACTTTCCCCCCCTTTTATTTTCATAAATCTTAAAAGCTGAGGGATAATAAGGTGAAAAAGGAGATCACTACAATTGTCTTTGAAAACTAGGTCGAAAATAGTCCAATTCAAAAGGTAGAGGAGGCAGGGGAAAAAAGGCAATGTCATTTCAGTAGCGTTTCTGGGTAGCACACTGTGCATAGAGGAGATGAAACTTGCTTGGGAACTAAGAGCTTGGGAGCATGGAGAGTAGATGTATTAAGACTTATAACCAGGTGATGGTGACTGTAGGTTTGAGTGGAAGGAAAAATGATAGGAAAGAGCGAGGAAAAATATCTTCTCCAATTATGCAAGCACGATCACTACCAAAATGTTGGGCGATAATTTATCGTTGAAATTGATATGCAGAGGGGGAAAATCATGGAATACCTGGAGAATGATGACAACTCAAAGTTTCAGTGAACTCTTAGGAGAGTATCATGAGAAAATCGACCTCTGAATCCACCTCAACATCTGATATGGTAGTTCCACTATCAATTGGTCTGAACTGCTAGTTTTTGCAGCGCAGAGTTTGAGCTTTTTTAAAATTTGAAAACCATTAGAAAATATCATAAAGATGAATCCTTGAAGGCATATTTTAACTAAACATGGTGCTGAAAACAAGGAATATATGACATCAGTGTGATAATCACAAATCATGTTAAAAGATGAAGGACAAGGAGTGCGCTACAGAAATTCCTAGTGAGTTGGCAGAGCTCCCTTTCAAAAATGATCTGACTAGTAAGCATAGGAAAAAGGAACAACATGGCAAGGTTATGGAGGCATGAGTGAGGAGGGTAACATGTCAATTCAAGTTGGTCATGGAGTGAATTGAAATTAGTGTCAAATCATGAAGGGGATCAAAACACAAGTCATGAAAATGAACCTACGCCAAAAGTTTATGTGAGGATCAAAATTTGAGCCATGACTTAAACCTTTATTCATTAAGGTGACCTAAGTAAATCAAACCTTTAAGATGAAAATAAAAATTTTAAAAATCTAAAGGCTTAGAAAAATAAAAAGCTAAGGGCTAAAGACCCAAGGAAACTTAATGTGATAACATGACCCAAAAAGGTTTGTGGCTATAGGTTGAGTATTCACTGTAGGACCGACCAGAGTAATGATAGAAACCTCCAACACTACAACCATTGTATTTGAGGGTGTCAAAGATGTACCATTAACTATAGTAGGTATGGGAGTTGAAGGACTCCCAGTATCTTTATAAATCGATTCAGTACTCATCTTTGTAGGATCACAAGTCTAATAAGTGGAGGTGTGTGTACCACGTTTGATAACTTTACGCCTTTTAGAAGGAAAAGACTCAAAATGTGGTGGTAGTTGTAACAAGCAGCGATATCTGCGGGGAAGTTGGCTTGGCTCCACGATGAATCAAGACTCAAGATAAAAAAACAAATCCTAAGGCCAACTAGTAATCAAAGAGCACAACAAAATAAAATAAACAAAAGGCCAATATGCACACAAACGGGATAGTAGTTGAAAGGGGTTGTTGTAACCTAGATCTCCACCCCTACCCCTTTCCCTCCTTTACCCTATAAATCCATCAATTCTGAGTTTTTTGGTTTCTTTCTTATCTTATTCTCCATTATTCAATCACTCAGCTACATGGCCCCTACTCGTCTTTACTTATTTTGCATCATCTTTTTTCACTTTCTTGAAGGGTGATTTCATGATATGGTTTGAGTTTGAAATACTTGTCATCATACTTTCCACTAATTGAGCATGTAAAATATCCACCCAGTATTTTGTGTGCATAGGGGACATCTAGATCCAACAAGTCCTTTGTAAGCTCAGTAAGCTTCCGCAAAAAAAGGCAACAAATCAAAGAAGTCCATTTCAGTCTTAGAATTTAATCCAAACAGATATGTTAAATGTTCAATGGTGGAGATCCAACAGTCGATGCAGATCAATATCTCTCGCGCATTCAGAGTCTCAAACTTGCACAGGGTTTAAAAGGAATGAATCCGTGACTTCGATGTTCGGATGTCTGAACTTGCCATTGGTTCAAATCTTTTGAAGTGTCCAGATGCCGAAGTGTCAAAGCCTTCGAAGCTCTGAAGTGTCGAAGCTCCGAAGCAGGAGGTCCCTGAATCCCAAAGTGTCGAAGCATGCGACAATCATCTATCAAGACATGTGGAAGCCATCTAGTGTTGACACATGACATCCATCTGGAATTGAAATGTGGCATTCATTTCAAGCACCTTGAGGCACGACATCTACTCAATTTCGAGTGACACATGTCACCCTCCTTCTAAGACACATCACTTCAAGCCTCTACTTCAGGAGATGTTCATGCTTTACAATCCAAAACTCCTGAAGCTCGAAGTGTCAAAGAACGTGGCACTCTCCTTTTGAGACACGTCACTTTGGGCCTGAACTACTTCGGGAGATCTTCATGTTTCACAATCCAAAACTCCTGAAGCTTGAAGTGTTGAATTACAAGACACTCATCCATCAAGACATTGTAAATTCTAACCTTGTACAATATCTACTGTAAACTGATATTCAGAAAAGAACATAAAAGATACAATGGAAAATACAAACATTACACAGAGATTTTTCACCTGGAAACCCAAACCGGGAAAACTAGCATATATTATATTCATACCCTTGTGTTACATTGTTTACAATACAATATACATATAGGAGCCAGCGGCATCCAAAACTCTAACCTAATGACCTGGATTAGTCCAAAACCCTAATTCCTTAACCGGAAATAGAAAACCATCAACAAAAAACCATATGTTGAAAAACCACCTAAATATCACGCGGTCCCGAAAATGCGGTCCCGAAAAATGTGGTCCCGAAAATATGTCGTCTTGGTAATATGTCGTCCTGGAAATATCTCATCTCAGTGACAAAAATTTTTCCAACATACATACCAAACATATAACACATAATATAACACATACCCAACAGACATGTGGCAACCATCTGGCACTGACATGTGGCTTCCATCTGGCCCTCACACATGGCACTCATTTCTGGTCATTTGGGTTCCATCATTCGCTCATTTTTTAGTGACATGTGTCACTCTCCTTATGTGACACATCAGAAGCCATGACATCATATGAAATCATAACACCATGTTACTTCGAGCCCTACAACCTTAGGATGTTTTTTTCAACTCAGCATAGGTCGAAATCGTCGAAGGGCCGAACTTTTGAAGTCCTGAAATTCCAAATTGGCACCATCGCTAAATAGGTTAGAGGAAGTCTAAAACTGGTAGACAAAGAAAAATTTAGCAGGGGCTCTAAGGTAGAAGATTCCCTCAGATCACAAATTTGAAAAAATAATCGGCGGCTCACATTCATTTCGGGAATAAAAGATGCTTAAATGTTAATCTCCTAGAACAATTCCGAGATTGAAAATCATGGTATATATCAATAAGGAGTTGTCAACACATTCAGTCATTTCCAGTGGTCTCAAATAACACACAAGAATGCCAATGCTCAACACATCACTCACCTTTTTCACTTTGAATCATTTTATGTCAAAGGCTCTGTGTGATTCAGCCTATGCATCAATCTAGTTTACCATCAACAACAATTTTCAGCTATTTAAGTTGAGACATTTCAAGTTAATGCATAATAAGTGGTCATTTTTGTTTAATCTGAATGAAGTCCCTTTTAATTAAGTTAAGTTTGAAGTATGCATCACTGCTCTCCAACAATGTCGTAGTTAAGTTAATAAGTTGTTTACAAATGGGAACACAGAGTGACACCTCAGTCCTAGATGGACGAGAGCCTTTGCAACTCTGATAAATAAGCAGTTTTTGTATGTTTTAGGCATTCCATTTTTGGAGAAGAATAGAAGAAGCAGAAGGGTTGGACCTGTGTAGTTGAATGTAAAGTTCTCTACCTAGTGAATATATGTTGATGACAGTTGTGTTATATTACTCAAATTTGTATGTGTTTAATCTTGTCTTGAATGCAAATTTTTTGATGTGTGCAATGTACATTTCCTTATTCTTTCAACGATTGTTTTAGTACATATTTTTGTTGATTTTGCAACCTATTATACAACTATTGTTTATAAAAATATCTACTATTAGGAAACCTGTTGAATGATTTGCATTTAGATATTTTTCTAAGTATTAAGATATTATTTTAAGTCTTTATTCTCACATAGTAAGTGATTCATTGCAATGCTTGTTGTTGTTTCTTGTGTTTGTATTTTTATATCCCCAAATGTTCATTAATATCCATACCATTAGAAAGGAGAATCTACTTTTATACTGTGTGGCATGTCCAACTAGATTACCATCTTTGAAAACCCATCCTTGATCTGACCAACAAAATCAAATTATCAAAGAATAATCATTCCAAAACTTGAGGTGGCATAGCTTTTCCCTTTAGTAGTGAGGTGAAGACTTTAGGACCAACATATTTTTTCACTATTGCCGAGGAACATAGTAACAAAATATATGTCACTGGGAAAATGAAATTGACTAGCTCTGACCTTTGACAGTGAACAAAAATCAAACATAGACAAACCTCCATATTTCACCTGGCGACTCCAATGAGTATAATTTACGAAATAAATATTGGCGCCTAGAAAAGGACTCAAAAGTTACAAATCTAAACACATCAAAGCCACCAAGGCTCACCCTAACCCTGAGAAGGACACATTAGTCTCTGAGATAGAAAGGCAACTAAGAAAATCCACCGTAGCTCAGAGATATACCTCCTCCCTCAAGGGTAAAGTTGCGCCCAAAGAGTCTACTTCTCTTCATCATCACAAGCAGTTATAATTTTATATCCCTGAGAATCACAATTCCAAGGAACCTCATACATATTCAACTCCTAAATCCACTTCATCATCCAGTTCAACATCCATCCATATATGTCCCATAAATCTTCATATTCCATTTCCCAAGCAATGGTCACTGACAGGATGAATGCCATAATTGTTGCAAGATATGCACCCCTAGTTCTACTTGTAGGATTGCATGCACTCCTAGCTACATATTACATGAAATATTTACCAAGATATGATGGGGAAGGTGATGTCACAGATGAGGAACATCGGGTATCCTTCTACAGCTTTGCAGACAACTTTAGCATTGACTATGTAGATGTGTGGATGAGGTTGTTTGTGCAGAGTCTGGATGGGGAAGTAAGGAAATGGTTATGGGATCTTTCTCCATCCTCCATCACAAATATTGATGTGTTATTTGAAGCTTTCATAAATCAATGGGGAGATAGGAAAGATTATCTCTACTACATCACTGATTTTGGGGCTCTAAAGAGAAAGAATGGTGAATCTATTTCGGACTTCACCAATAGATTCAATAAGATTTATGGTAGAATCCCAGATGATATCAAACCAATTGAATCTTCTACCAAGATTACTTATGCCAATGCATTTGATGAAAATTTCTCCCTTTTGTTGAGGGAGAGAAGATCCACCACCTTGTTGTCCATGCAGGAAGCAACCATTGAGGTTGAATCCAATATCCTGGCATTAGATGGGTTAAAGACTAGATCTGATAAAGACAAGAAGAAACATAGAGAATATTCCCCTGCCTCCTCTAACCCAGCCACGTGTGATCCCAAAATTGATGAAATGACCAAAAATTTGAAGGATCTGACATTTGAAATAGCTAAGATAAATGGGAATATAAACAACCAAACAAATATTTTCAAGGGGTTGGAAATAGAAATCCAAACCAGTTTAGAAGGCCTAATGATGCCCCTTAGATAATGCAGAGAGAAAGGAGGAATGTTGATGATCAAAGGGTAGCTCCTCATTTCCAAGAAAATCATATTGAGGAGATAGATGTAGACAACAATGTTGTAGATGATATTGTTGTTGTACTTTTCAATGAAACAGATTTTTATACCAGTCACTTAACAAAAAAATAATATGAGGTAACAAAAATGTCAAATCAGTTTGATAATCAGATAGGGGAAGAGGGAGTTATTCAAGGCCAACCCCAGAAAAAATATTATTTGAGGCCTACAACGGGGGCTCCCAGAACCACTACCTCTGATCCAAACAAACATGTTGAAGTTCCTCCCAAGACAAATCCAAGTAAAGGTATGTCATCTAAATCTCAAAAATGTCCCCCATATAAACCTGCAGTCCCTAAAATAAAGGAATTTTATAGGCCACTAGCCTCTTTCATCCTAGAGCATGAGTTGAGCAAGATCAATATCCCTGCTGTGCCTTTGAAAAAATTGATGAAGAATGAACCTTCCAAAAAATCCATCATGAAATTTATACAACCAACTACTTCTATTTTATATTCTGATGTAATTAGTCTGGAAGATGAGAACCCAACCATTACTGTAGGTCCACACATTGAGGATGGCTCTGATGCTTCTCCACCATTCTATATATCTTTAAATTTCCAAGATGAGATCATGCATAATTGTCTAATGGACTCAGGAGCCTCGCACAATGTTATGCCCAAGGTTGTTATGGAAAAACTAGTTCTGGAGATCACCAAACCCTACCAAGACCTATACTCCTTTGATTCTAAGAAAGTAAAATGTCTGGGAATGATAAAAGATATGGTGGTTTCTTTGGCACAATTACCAATGAAGAGTGTAGTAATGGACATTGTTGTGGCTGACATTTCCCCCGAAGTTTGGTATGCTCTTATCTAGAACTTGGGCTAAGAAGGTTGGAGGATAATTACAAATGGATCTCACTTACACCACCATCCCTATATTCGGAGGGGAACATAAAAGGCTATACAGAGAGGTAAGATTATCCTATATCACCAGTCACCATCAGAACCCAATAAATCACCCAATTTATGTTGTTGAGGGTGATATCGGCTCATTTGTTTTTCATGTAAATGATGATGAACATGAAATATTAGTCAGCCAACACAAATATCATCCACTAACATATCAACAAAACAAAGTATGGAAGATGTATTTCGATGAATCTTCATTGAAGGAAGGATCTGGAGCAGGTATACTCCTCATTTTTCCTTCACAAGAGGTAATAACACTCTCTTATAAGCTGTAGTTTGAAACTACTAATAATATAGTTGAATATGAAGATCTGGTGTTGGGATTGAAGGCTTCCAAAGACATGGCCTTTGACTAATTAGCAGTTTTTGGTGATTCTGATTTAATCATCAATCAAGTTAAGAACATCCATCAAGCTATACAACAGAGGATCAAGCAATACAGAAACAAGGTATGGGATCTGATTGACAATTTCTTTCTAGCATTTAACATATCCTTCATTCCCATAGAGAAGAATCATAAGGAAGATTATGTGACCTTAGTTACCAACACTTTTAGACCTCCCATTCGTCCAAATATTAAATATCAGGTGGAAATCAGACATAGAACAATCATACCAAAAAACATAAAGCATTGGAAAGTATTTAGTGATGATCTAGAGCTGCAGATATTTCTACACACCATTGATGAATCCTCCAATTTCTCAATCGACTAAGAAATCCAAGAAGGTGAAAATAATGATTTAGAAAATCAATAAACATCTCATCTGCTAAAGACAATAGTTGGCCACGATATTGTGGAGCTAAAAACCAATCACATTCCAAGAGGACTAGTGCCATTGGAAAGGTTGTTTGATAGTAATGATGTTTCTAGAGAAGCTACCATGAAGAATCAAGAATAAGATATAACCGATTGCAATATTTGGACCACTAAGAATCCCAAGATCATTAAGTTGTCCAAAGAATTAGCTGCAGAACAAAATGACAGGTATGTCAGTCTCATAAAAAAATTTGTTGATAGTTTTGCATGGTTGTATGAGGATTTAAAGACATTTGACACTGACATCATCTATCACAAGATCCCTCTAAAGGTTGGCTCCAAGCCATTCAAAAATAATATTCAACAATTTAATCCCATGTTGATGTCCATAATCGAGAAAGAACTCAAATAGATGGTGGATGCAAGGATTATTGTACCATTGAGGTACTCAAACTAGGTAGCTAACTTGGTACCTGTGAGGAAGAAAAATGGGGAGATACACTTGTGTGTTGATTTCTGAAATCTCAACAAGTGTTCTCTAAAGGACAATTACCCCTCCTCAAGATGGATCATATTTTACAGAGGGTGATAGGTTCCCACAATATTTCCTTGTTAGATGGATACTCTCGTTATAACCAAATAGCGGTGTGTGAAGAGGACAAAGAAAAAACAACATTCACCACCCCATGGGGAACATTCATGTACGATAAGATGCCTTTTTGGCTGATGAATGCAAGGGCCACCTTTCAGAGGTCCACGGACACAGATTTCGTGGGGGAAAAATAAAAATGTATGGTAATATATTTGGATGACATCACCATTTTCTCCAAGTTTGATGACGAACATTTGCAACATCTAGAGGAGGTTTTCCGAAAATGCAGGAGATACATAATATCTCTGAATCCTAGGAAGTCCCACTTTCCCATGCCAGAAGGAAAGCTGCTGGGCCACATCATATCAGTAGGAGGTATAAAAATTGATCTGAAGCAATTTTATTCCATTCATGAGATGAAAATCCCCAGAAATAAAAAGGCTATCTAGTATTTCACTAGCAAGATAAACTTCCTAAGGCGCTTTGTGTCAAATTTCGTCGAAATCCTGAAGCCTATCACCAACATGTTGAAGAAAGATGTTGTGATAAAATGTTTAGTAGAGTAAAATTCAACATTCCAAAGGATCAAGCAGGCTTTAGTTGAAGCCCCTGTATTATCCAGCCCTGACTATGCCAAAGATTTCTTCATCTTCATGGAGAAGGGTATGAACAACCCATAACATTTTTTAGAAAATCTCTCTGAGATGCTGAGATGAAGTATGATATATTAGAAAAGTAGGCTTATGCACTGGTTAAAGCTCTCAAGGCCTTTAGGGTATATGTGTTACAGTTTAGCATAACAACCTTTGTTCCTAGCAGCAGTGTCAAAGAGATTTTGGTCCAGCCAGATAGTGAGGGGAAAAGATGGAAGTGGATTGTCAAACTATTGGAGTATGAACTGCACATAAAACCCACCAAGTTAATCAAGGGACAAGGAATAGACAAGTTGTTATTAGAATCAAACTGTAAGGTGATACAATTACATCAAATATTCACCAAATCAGATGCACCCATCATACATCCTGGACAAGACATCATCCAGGTATTTGAAAATTACTCCTCTTCACCTTGGTATAGAAACATCATTTATTTTATATAGCATCTTGAATGTCCACCAGATGTGAAGAAGACAAAGGCCAGGTTTCTCAGATTGAAGTCTATCAAATTCTGCATTTCAAACTAGAACTTGTATTGGAGGGATCCTGCTAGAATCCTGTTAAAATGCCTTGATGAAAATGAAGCCAAACAAGTCACAATAGAAATGCATAAAGGAGTACGTGGAGGACACCAACATTGGAAGGCCACATCTCTCAATATCTTAAGGGAAGGGTACTACTGGACCACCCTTTTCTCTGATGTATTTGTTACTATTAGGGCCTGCAATGAATGCCATAAATTTGCAGGAAAACATAAGTTACTATCACTACCCCTAAACCTATCATTTCCAGTGGTCTATTTCAACAATGGGGGTTAGACTTCATAGGTGAGATAAATCCACCCTCAAGTGGGAAACACAAGTGGATTCTCACTTCCACCGACTATTTCACGAAGTGGATCGAGGTTGTGCCCACTCGGAATTCCACTGACAAGGTGATCATGATTTTCCTAGAAACCAATATTTTTTCCAGATTCGGCTGCACCAACAAGCTTATAACAGACAATTCCCAAGCATTTAAGTCCAAAGTCATGCTTGACTTTTGTGGAAGTCATAACATTTTCTTGACACACTCTAGGCCCTATTACCCTCATGGGAATGGTATGGCAGAGTCATCAAACAAAACTCTCATCGGGATTATCAAGAAGTTGTTGATCGAAAACAAGAAATCCTGGGAATCTAAACTCAAATATTCTTTTTGGGCCGACATAATCAGCACCAAGAAGTCTTTGGAAACCTCGCCATTTTAGCTTGTCTATGGTGTAGACGTTGTCTTTCCCACCTAGCTTGGCATACTAGTCCTAAAATTCTTACATGAAGAGATTGAGGAGCCAAATGACATCTAAAGTAGAATATTCCAGATTATAGAGGTTCAAAAAAAGAGAGAAGTGCTAGATCAAAAGACCGAAGCATACCAAAGAAAGATCAATTCATCCTTTGAGAAGAAAACAAAGAAATAGATATTTCAATAAGGTGAACTGGTTTTGAGGTGGGATGCCAGAAGGGATGACAAGTTCAAGCACGATAAGTTCGATAACCTCTGGTTTGGCCCTTTTAAGGTGGTTGAGGTTCTGGACAATAACACAGTTATCTTGCACAATCTATATGATGCAGAGATCTTCGGAGGCCCAATAAATGGGTGCTTCCTAAAACACTATTTTGTTTAAGGATGAGGGAAGGTCCCTCTTGTACTATAGATTTTTTCCTTTTATTTTTGCATTTGACTAGTTAGTTGTGTGTGAATAAATACCCCATATCCCAACAAAGGCACTGGGGTGTAGCTGCAGTTTTAAGTTTCACATTGAATAAAGACTCGATATCCCAACAAAGGCACTCAACTGTAGTTATTGTTTCGAACTTCATAGATACATGGTTGAGAAACAATGGAAAAGATACATGTCCGACAAACATAAACATAGGTAAGTTACAACCATTGGGAGAGAGGTTCTGAAAGGTAAGGCACCTGGTCTACTGTTCTTGGAACCTCAAAGGGAAGTTCTATCCCCTGTTGGAGCCAATGTTGTAACCTAGGTTTGCGCCCCTTCCCTTTTCCCTCCTTTAACCTATAAATCCATCAATTCTGAGTTTTGTGGTTGCTTGCTTAGGTTATTCTCCATTATTAAATCACTCATTTTCATGGCCCCTGCTCATCTTTACTTATTTTTCAACATATTTTTTCTCTTTCTTGAAGGTTGATTTCATGTTCTGGATTGAGTTTGAAATAATTGTCATCATAGTTTCCATTGATTGAGCATGTAGAAAATCTAACCAGACTTTTGTGTGCATAGGGGACATCTAGTTCCAACAATTCCTTTGTAAGCTATGTAAGCTTCCACAGAAAATGACAGCAAATCAAAGCAGTCCATTTTGGGCTTAGAATTTAAGCCAAATAGACAGGTCAAATATTCAATGGTGGAGATCCAACATTTGATGCAGATCAATGGATCTCGCGCATTCAAAGTCTCAAACTCATGCGGGGTTTAATATGAATGACTCCATAAGGTTCAAATCTTCTGAAGTGTACAGACGTCAAAGTTCTGAAGCCTCTAAAGCTCCGAAGTGTCGGAGCTCCAAAGAAGCAGGTCCCCAAAGCCCAAAGTGATGAAGCACGCAACACTCATCTGTCAAGATATGTGGCATCCATATGGCACTCACACATGGCCTCCATATGGTGTTGACATGTGGAATTCATTTTAGGAACCTTGGGGGCATGACGTCTTCTCAATTGTGAGTGACATGTGTCACTCTCCTTCTGAGACATGTCACTTCTGGCGCGTACTACCTCGGGAGATATTCATGCTTCACGATCCAAAACTCTCGAAGCCTGAAGTGTCGAAGCATGCGACACTCTCCTTCTGAGACACATCACATTGGGCCTGTACTGCTTCACGAGATATTCATGATTCACAATCCAAAACTCCCAAAGACTGAAGTGCCAAAGCATGTGACACTCATCCGTCAAGACATGTGGCATTCATCTTGTGCTAACATGTGACTTCCATATGGACCTCACATGTGGCACTCATATCTGGTCATTTGGGTCCCATCATCTGCTCATTTTTTAGTGACACATGTCACTCACCTTATGTGACATGTCATCAATCGTGACATCATATGACATCAGAACACCATGTCACTTCGGGCCCTACCACCTCAGAAGTGTTTTTTCAACTCAGCATAGGCCGAAATCGTCGAAGGGCCAAACTTTCGAAGTCCCGAAATTCTGAATTGGCACCATCACTAAATAGGGTTAGAGGAAGTCTAAAAATGGAAGACTAAGAAAAATTTAGCAGGGGCGTTAAGGTAGCAAGGTCCCTCAGATTATAGATTTGAAAAACTAATCAACAATTCACATTCATTTCGGGAATAAAAGATGCTCGAATGTTAATCTCCTAGAATAATTCCAAGATTGAAAATCATGGTATAGCTCAAGAAGGAACTATCAACACATCCAGTCATTTCCAGTGGTCTCAAACAATGCACATACATGCCAATGCTCGACACATCACTCACCTTTGTCACTCTGAATCAGTTTCTGTCAAAGGTTCAGTGCGATTCATCTTATTCATCAGTTTGGTTTACCATCAACAACAATTTTTTGTTATTTAAGTTGAGACATTTCAAGTTAATGCATAATAAGCAGTCATTTGTGTTTGATATGAATCACATCCCTTTTAATTAAGTTAATTTTGAGGTATGCATCACTGCACTCCAACAGTGTCGTAGTTAAGTTAATAAGTTATTTGCAACTGGGAACACAGAGTGAAGCCTCAGTCCCAGATGGACGAGTGCCTTTGCAACTCTGATAAATAAGCATCTTTTGTATGTTTTAGGGGTTCAGATTTTGGAGAAGAATAGAAGCAACAAAAGGGTTGGACCTGCGTAGTTGACTGTAAAGTTCTCTACCTAGTGAATATAGGTTGATGACAATTTTGTTCTCTTACTCAAATTTGTATGCGTTTAATCTTGTCTTGAATGGAAATTTTGTTATGTGTGCAATGCACATTTCCTTATTCTTTCAGCCATTGTTTTAGTACATCTTTTTGTTGATTCTTCACTGTGTTATACAACTATTGTTTAGCGAAATATCTACTATTTGACAACCTATTGAATGATTTGCATTTAGATATTTGTATAAGTCTTAAGATATTATTTTAAGTCTTTATTCTCACATAGCAAGTGATTCATTGCATTGCTTGTTGTTGTTTCCTATGTTTGTCTTTTCGTATCCTAAATTTTTCATTAATATCCATACCATTAGCAAAGGAGAACCTACTTTTATACTGTGTGGCCTCTCCAAACAAATTACCATCTTTGAAAACCCATCCTTGAGTTGACCAACAAAATCAAATTATCAAATAATAATTATTCCAAAACTTGAGGTGGCCTAGATTTTCCCTTTAGCAGTCAAGTGCAGACTTTAGGACGAACAGGGGCCTACTTCCCTAAAGTAGGTATGCCTCACCCAAGAAGGGCCTAAGACTCCTTGAAATATCAGAGGTATCAAAATGAGTTATAAGGGCTCTCATGGGCTTACCAACCAACCAATCAGATCCCCCTGGAGAGGTAATCCTCCATGATGGTTGTGTGTTGTCCGACCCTTATCTAACCCAGGGTACCTACAGAATAACCCCTGCAAGTAACCTAAGTGGTACCTAAGTCAAGAAACCAATAAACCACAATATAATTGATGCACAGGCAAATAATCGTAAGTCAGGTTCACCATATGGGTAGGGTAACAAAGATCGAAACCTCGAAAGAACCACC
The DNA here is from genome assembly GCA_009831015.1 of Picea engelmannii. NCBI lineage: Eukaryota > Viridiplantae > Streptophyta > Pinopsida > Pinales > Pinaceae > Picea > Picea engelmannii. The sequence continues at coordinate 158,139 of ML796763.1, forward strand.
TCTTACAGAGGTAAAGGTACTAGAAATATCCCCATATACGAATAGATCCCTAGAAATATATCTAACGCTAAGAAGGTATTGGGGGGATATCCCTTCAACAAACCTCACGTGACCTCGTGCTTAACTACGGTGTAAGAGGATCCTCCCGATATTACCAATTATATAATGGATTTCTCCACTCCCTTAGTCAAACACATATGTTGATTTAATAGCCTTGGAGAATTTTACTCACAAAATCCTATTCCAAGGCTCTAAATCCTAATCTAGTTTGTGCACCCTAGAAAATAAAATCGTTTCTAATCAATTTTAAATTATAGTGTTACTTTTAGTGGCCTTGCTTACTCAAAAAACGTGTGGTCGTGAAACTAATGGTTTTATGACTCAGCAAGTAAAATAAATGAATATGAATACAATGCAAAGTCCTAACTTTAATTCCCAATAAATGATATGCTTTTCAAAATGAAATTTTCAATGCAATTCCAAATAAAATACAATATTTCATTACATGTGCTAAGATCAATGATAAGAACCCAAAAGATCAAATGCCATCAATGTAAAATGCCTAATATTTTTGTATTTTCAATATAAAAGAATGAAAATGCAAGGACTGAAAAAAGAAACTTGATACAAAATACTCTACTGTATGTAAACAGAGAAAAACCAAGTAGGATATCAAGAAGCAAAAACCCAACCCAAGATGCAAGGAAAATCAAATGAAAAGGATGATGAGAAAGGAACTACCCAAAAATTCAACCAAAGAAAGGTTTCCTATCATTCCACAGACACTTAACAGTCATAATAGAGACCCAAGAAAACTTAGCAACCATCAAAACTTACCCAGCAAACATCAAACCCAACAACCAAGCAACAAAGGGTGATGTACGTGACTGTTCAAGAGAAAAACATGTATACACACTTCTTGCGGAAGGACAACACACGTATGTATGTGACTGTTAGATAAAAAAACATATATATGTGTTAAAAAATAGTCTGACTAAGGAGAAAGATAAGAAAATCAGAATTAGAATGAATAGAGGATGTCAAGCAGTCATACGATAAGAACTCAATAGAAACGAGAGAAATCAAAGGAGAAAAACACTCCAAACACCGAAAAGAAGATTTTATCCCCAGTATGGTCACCAATTATGTTACAAGGAAAATATCTATATGGATAGGGGTAAACCACAACAGACGAAAAAGACTGCAGAAATCAACTCTAATCTCAGATATGCTATATAAACAAATATGTTATCAAGACAAGATAAAAGGCCTACCTCATCCAGATGTTCGATGAAGTCCATCGTTGAGCACTTGTCTCAAAGAAATACACATGCAACTTGTCCTCAACAACCATGAAAAGCAATCATATGGTGATAATATTAAAGTTAGCACATTCAATAGCATAATCCATCAACATTCATAACAAATATGCCCATGGAATAATAATTCAAATATTTGCAAGATATTAATTGGACGAGAAAAGAGTATTTCTATTAAAATGTAATCAACATAAGTGAATGAATTACAAACTTTCGTGTCAACATGGTTCAGAACTGAGAAACTATGTCCCTTCCAGTTGGGCCTCCACCACTTCAATCCTCTACCAAAGGCAAGCTCATATAAGAGAGAAAATGATGTTCTCAATCATGTAGGGAAGATCTTGGGGACTGAACAATGTGTTCAGACTTAAAAGGACAAAGGGATGCAAACTCAATATGAAGTGAATAATTTCTCCAGAGTAACTTTGCTCTCAAAGTTGAATTCTTCTCATCTTTTCCATAGCTCGGATTTGGCCCTGTTATCGTTCAGTTTGTAGTAGAGGTCAAGTAGCTTTGAAAGGCAAGAGTCAAACTGGCATAACAGGAGCTTCCCCACCCACTGTCACCTCGATGGGGGGCTCTTTCTATTTAGGGTGGCTAGACCCAAGGGAGACGTCCCTAGTAATCTGGGGTTCTGAAAGACAAAGGTTCTAAAGGATCAGGATGAGTTTTCCCTTCACAGATTACTGCCAAGAGGATAGTCAAGAAGAAGATAAACCACAGTAGAAGCACCTGTTTGCAAGACAAGGCAACAATAAAACTAATGCTAGTGCATTAACCACTATTTTATTGTTAATGCACCTGTTTGCATTAACTTTGGAGTTCTAGACTAGTGCCTTAGGGTATAATGGAGTTAAGGAGCAAGGCTAAAGTCTCGGGAAGATCTAAATTTAAGGACAAGAGAGTTAGGCTTTCTAGTGCTGCAATGGCAGGGCCACAAAGTCAAAACCCTAAGGGGAGGAGGCTCATTC
>ML796763.1:190671-201522 GCA_009831015.1 Picea engelmannii
TAATCAGTACCAGGTTGTTGTGAGAATCCTTTGGCAACAAGTCTTGCCTTGTGTTTTTCAATCTTCCCTTTTTCATTGAGTTTAGTTTTGTAAACCCACTTGACACCAATACTCTTCTTGTGACTTGGAAAATCAACAAGATCACATGTCTTGTTTTTCTCAATGGAGTCAATTTCTTGGTTCATGGCTTGAACCCAATGTGGCTCCTTAGCTGCTTCCTTAAAAGATGTAGGCTGACATGACATTAAAGAAAAAAGGTTGTGTTGTTCAAAATCATTCAACTGCTGATGGATTTCTCTCAAACTTCAAGTTCTCTGATTTTATGGTTCAGAGAATGATTCTCTGCTGGAAGTTGAGTTATCCTGAGAATTTTCAGGTTGTATTTGTACCTGCAATCTTGGAAGAGTAGTTTGAGGTACTTGTTGTTCTGAATTTTTTGTGTTTTCAGAACTTGGCAGCAATGGATTTTGACTATCTATCTGCTGATTTTCTAAATCATTTCAGAATTGATTTTCCAGAAATTTTACATCTCTACTGAGAATTAATTTCTTGGTGATTGGATTGTAAAGTCTGTAAGCTTTAGATGTTTCACTATATCCAGTGAAAATACATTTCTCACTTTTGTCATCAAGTTTCTTCCTTAATTCAGAATGTATGTGAGCATATGCTATGCATCCAAATGTCCTTAGATGTGAAACATTTAGCTTTGTCCCACTCCATGCTTCTTGAGGAACTTTCATCTTTAGACTGGTGGTTGGAGATGTATTCAGGAGATAAACTGAGCATGCTACTACTTCAGCCCAAAACCTATTTGACAAACCTTTCTCTTTGAGAAGTGTTCTTGCCATATTCATTATTGTCTGATTTTTCCTTTGAGCCACTCCATTCTGTTGTGGAGTATACCTAGTTGTTGTTTGCATGATAATGCCTTGTAATTTGCAGAAATTTGCAAATTCTCTGGAGTTGTATTCTCCTCCTCCATCTAACCTGAGTGCTTTTATATATTTGCCACTCTGTTTTTCAGCTTCTGCCTTGAATTCTTTGAATTTTGCAAAAGTTTCAGACTTGTGTCTGAGAAAATAGATCCATATTTTTCTGCTGAAATCATCAATAAACATTAGAAAGTAAAAGCTACCACCTATTGACTATGTTTGCATTGGTCCACATAGGTTAGTTTGAACAAGTTCAATATGTTTTTTGGCTTGATTTGATGACTGTGGAAAACTAGTTCTCTTATGTTTTCCAAGTATGCAAGACTCACATGGGGGAATTTTCTCTTTAAAGATAGGAAGTCCTTTGACCATGGAGTTCTTTTGTAGAAGACTTAGACTCTGAAATGGTAGATGTCCAAATCTTGTATGCCAAACAATAGTTTCATTCAGGGTGGATGCACTTTGTGCATATGGTTGAATCAGATTTGCAGTTCTGAGGGTAAGGGGAAACATCCTATTTGGAGTCTTATGGATTTCAGAAATCAATTTTCTGCTGGGGTATTTGTCATATATTTTGCAAGATGCTCCCTCAAAAAGTACCTTATAGCGATGTTCAATGAGCTGTCCTACACTTAACAAATTATGTTTTAGATCTGGAACATGGTAGACATTGTTTATGTCTTTATTGACATTTTGTTTAGTAAGAATAGGAACAGTTCCTTTTCCTTGAACTTTGACTAAGTAATCGTTTCATAGTGTAATATCATATGAGATTGAAGAATCAATGCATGAAAGTAAATCTTTGTTACCTGTCATGTGATTGCTGCATCCATTGTCTAGCAACCAAAAATCTTTAGGTTGTTCTTCAGTCTTGTGGCATGAGAGAGACATACCTCTTGAGGTGTCTCCCGTATGATTTGAGACATGTGCTCTGCCTGAGAGCTGATATGCTTTCTTCTTCCTGAATTCAGATTCATAGTGCCCATACTTTTTGCAGTAATAGCATTGTATGCTTAATTTGTCATTTGACCTTCTCCCTCTGCCTCTTTGAGGCTGGAAATTCTGATGTTGATTTTGTTGCTCTTGTCTTTGACCTTGGAAATTTTGCTTCGGATACTGTTGTCTATTACCTCCACTAGAGTGAGGGTTACTTTGATTGCTCCCTCTTCATTGGTGACCTCTGCTTCTTCCTCTGCCTCTCCCTCTGCTGAAGGAGAATTGAGTTTTGAAAGCATTGGAGATTGACTCATCTGTGAGATGCAGTTTGGTCTCATGTGTCACCAGAGAACCAATTAATTCATCTGTGGAAAAACTGGACAGATCCTTGGATTCACGGATTGCTGTTACAACCATTTCAAATTTCTTTGGTAAACTTCTGAGAATTTTCTCAACAATTCGTTGATCAGTGATGGTTTCACCAATCAGTCTGATCTGGTTCACGATTCCCATGACTCTGGTCATGAACTGATCCACATTTTCGGACTCTGTCATCCTTAGAGTCTCGAATTGCGTCCTCAAGGTCTACAGTTTAACTGTTTTGACCCTGTCATTTCCTTGGTAGGAACATTTAAGGATGTCCCAGGCTTGTTTTGAAGTACCAGTGCCGGTGATTTTTGAGAAAATCGAATCATCCACAGAATTTTGAATCCAGAATTTCACTTTATTTTCTTTGTTCCTCAGTGTTCCCTGAGCAATTCTCTGTGGATTTTTCATGGCAGAAAGGGCTACTGGATCTGGTTCAACATATCCAAGATCCACTAGATCCCAACACTCTTGTTCTTGCAAGAAGGATTTCATCCGACGAGACCAGAACTCATAGTTCTTTCCAAGAAGAATCGGACCCTGAGTTGGTCCTAAATTGCTAGACGACGCCATATTTGTTTGTTTTAAAAAGAATTGAACAAAACAGAAAGAAAAAATTCTTACTTACCTGTCTCCTACGTACAATTTGCAGTGACTTCAGAACTCTGCGTTCAATATTTCGCGAGTTTTTGGCTTTGCGATTCTGACGTCGGGACTTCGTTATACGAGTCCTCCGATCTCTTGTCTCGCCAACCTCCAATCGTCGAAACGTCGATTTGCCGATGGCCGAAGAGAGCTTATCGGCCTCGAATTTGGCCTTAGTCACCATGCAATGTGACCACACGCCTTGATGTTTAAAGTGCTATGGGATTTTCCGGTTCTTTGTCTTTCAAATTTGCCGAAATGCCGAAATTTGCCTTTGGACAATTTAATGGTCCAGATCTTCCTAGGATCTGACGGTCCAGATCTTATCGGGATATCACGAATCGAGACTTCATGAACCCTGATGATGAGCTCTTCTGACTCCTCGATTCCTCGATCTCCAATTTGCTGATGGCGCTTTCCTTTTGGGACTTTCCCGATTCCTTTGATCTCCGCCATGCGTCCCAACAGATGGACGATCCTCGTCGTTTCGCGATTTCACGACTTGCGACTCTAAAGTTTCTGTCAACTTGAAAACCTTGGTTGCCTAAATGCCGACGGTTTCCTCAATGTCCGCCACGTGTCCGAACAAATGGACGGCTATGATCTTATCTCTATTTTGTGAATCGCGATTTCGCGAGTTTAGAACTCTTGTTGCGACGGTCTTTCAAAACCGCAAATTTCGATATGCCGATTTGACAACACTTGGATCTGCTGCCACCTGTCCTCTGAGATGGATGGATCACAATCCTCTCAGGATTTCATGATTCTTGATGTTGTGATTTCGCATATCGGAGTTTTGGAGAGCAGTCTCCTTCGCTCATCCAACTCCCGATCCTTGATTTTGCGATGGGATAAGATCGACGGCTCATGATCTTTCTCGATCCAACGGTCCAAAATGACTCGTGATTTCGCGATTCGCGAATTTTCACGGCAGTCTTCTGACCTTTACACCTTACGAGTCAACGAAATGCCACCATCTCTCCACGTGTTTCTTGATGGACGGTCCAGATGATGTCGGGATTTCGTGACTTCTCAAGTCACAAATTTCTCCTGTGCACTCCAGAGGACTAAACCTCGTGCGCTTTCACTCTGATCTAACAACTGTCGGTCCTCTGCGCAAGATCTAACGGCTGAAACTCTTTCGCCTTTTCCACGCTCTGTTCGTCCCTTCTGAACTGGTTTCCCGCTCTGGATCCATTCACAGGATGAATCTTACGGTGTCAGTGGCTGTTCTTTTCAAATGAGATGCGTTCTTTTCTCCTGTGGAAGAAAGATTCGTGAATCTTTCAAAGATTTGAAAGAAATACACGGATTCTTTGTTCACTGCTTCAATCTTTGACAGATTTGAGCGAATTTCGAAAAACTTTAAACGATTCTACCTTCTGCAGGAATCTTTAACGATTTTGAACGAATTCTTTGAGTTCTTTAAATGTGCTTCCGTCCTGTAGCTCTTCTTCGTGAATCTTGATGATTCTTGAAAAGATTGCAAGAATCTTTACTGTTTCTTCCTTCTGCGATCTCTTCTTCCTCGTTCTTTCGAGCGGTGTACGCTCTACTTCGGTACATGAGCTTCTTACCCTAATCTTTTGAGCATATGATAGTCTTCTTCCTCGTGGAAGTTTCCTGCGAGAATCTTTCGAGAGTATGACGGACAACTCTCCAAGCCTTGTGAAAAGTCTGTGTCAAAATGATGTCAAGGTCCGTGAAGCTCTTTGCTGTGAGGATCATGTTGCTCTCCAGCCTGTGTGAAGAGGCTTACTATTGTAGCTCTGATACCATGATAAATTGTGAAGAAAGAAATGCAGAGAGAAAGAATAGAACAAAAAATAGTATATTAGAATGTATGAAGAAGAGTACAATGATAAGTAAGTATGAAGGAGTACGTACAATGCAAAGGGAAATAGCTGAGCTAAATAGGCTCAAGAAAATCAAGAATAGAAAGCACAGCTGACCAGGAGAGTTGGCAGTGTACGTCTCCTTGGCAGGTGAAAAGCCATGGAATTTTAATTGTGCGACACACATTCATTTGGAGAGTAGTCTCCTTGGAAGTTGAAGATCGGTGGGGTTTTAGTTATGGGCATGTGGTAACTTGAGAGTCATCTCCTTTGCATGTGAAGAGAGGTAGTTGTTTCAGTATTAATCCGTAAGTGCGGACACGAACCGATCTCCCTAGATCCACCTGGATCTAGAACAAAACAGGAGAGAATAATACACTTTCCCTAGATCTAGCCTATTGAATGAACTAAGAGATAAGGGTTATGGACATACCTTATGAATACTTTCCTTAGGTCTCTTTTGTTCCAATCTTTGCTCCAATTCTCTTGCACCGTTCAGATCACAACAACACAAACCAATCGAAGTAAAGGCAGATTAATATATTCAATAWCTAGTCTATACATATGATCAAGGAGTTATGTAATAAAGTGACATCATATTTATGGGAAAGGGACATATTACTGTATTGAATTAATTGAAAGTGAAACTTACAACCTGAGCCTTGATGTGGTAGGTCTCCTTTCGATGGCTCCTAGTTCTGACACACACACTTGCTCATGCATGAAGAAAATCAACCACTTTTGATGACCTTGCTGGTGTCTTTAGCTGATGTAGCCTCAGTCCTTCATACAAGATTTCAATAATTATCCAATCAATCTCTTGCTAGCTTACTTCTCACCTTTTCATGAGCAATATCCTCAATATATAGGAGAAGATAATTTAGTTACTTGGATAGAAAATGATCCCAAGATATTTGGAATGCCAGCACTTAGATAACCATTCGTTATCCAACTCATTCTTCTCGAAGATTCTCTTCTAGAAGGCTCGAGAAATTCATATTTTTCCTCTTCAAGAAGATCTTTTCACCCTGACAGTTATTACAGTGTGAACCATTCACACCCTAGCTTAATGCAGCCTGCGAGAATCAGGCATTCTCGCAGGCAAGTATATAGGTAGCCTGCGACTTCTTTGAAAAACATGATTTCTGGAAACAGACAAGTGTAACTTTTCTCAGGAAAGTATTCTTAGTGAAGAGTTTGATTTTCCATCATCACAATATCATCATGATGACCAAAATTGTGGATAACAAAATGCCCCCCAAAGTCTGAGAGTGGAATCAATGACAGTCAACAGACTTTGTAAGCTGCATGTGTGTGTCAAGAACCAAGAGCGCATCTAATCGAAAACCTGCAAACATCCAAGCATCAACAGAATATCATATGTATCCCTTCTGAGGTAGGTATTCCCATGCTCAGATCATAGATTGACGACGTCATAAACAAAGGTCATGGCCACCAATCATACACTGTGGATCCATGCGGTCATAATATAGCATAGCCACTTGAATACACTTTGGATCTATGCGACAAATTTTCAATCAAGATGACATAGCCACGAAACATACACAGTGGATATATGTGTCATAAATCATACATACTCCATCGCAACCTGGATCACTTAAGACAATATCCAGGGTCTTCAACCTCATCGCCCAAAGTACGAATCTAACCATGTGATTACATGTGTCAAAGTCGAACATGGTAGAAACCACTTGATTATCGGTCATTGATGTAACCGTTAAAAAGCGTGAGGGAAATCACCATTGATGTCAATGACTCCCAAGGTACTCAAGTACAATCGGTCGACTGTGAATAAATGAGTTGATGTCGAACAATCGACAGAATCTTTCGATCAGGGGTCAATGATGTAAACCCACTGTCAAAAGCGAGGGAACTTGCCATTGAGTCATGCAAGCTCCAAGGTACTGAATGATTTCTAAGTCTTAGTTCCAGATAATGTGTTGATGTCGATGGAACAAGACTCGTCACAGGAGGGCCTTGATGTATCCCCCATCAATGACACGAAATGAGTAACAGAGTTTGAAAGTGAAACAGAGCATGTAACAATTGGACTTTGGACATAGGGAGGGCTTACACAAAGAGGATAGATAACTACAGATGGCCGACTCAAATAGAGGTTTCAGATGGACTTCTCTTGAACATATTAATGACACGACCAATGATTTGGAAGCATTGACTCAAATACGACACATGGAAAGACTTTGTTATCGAATCGAATGAGAGGCAAATGGATTTCCCAAACTGGCTTTAGATGATGAATAGAGGGTGTCATGTTCAAGAGCGACACTTACTGCCAATTAACATAAAGATGAAACATATCCCTTTCCTAAATTTTCCCCCACCATTTCTGGAAAGTACCTCTTTATTTTTACGCAAGCTTGAAGAGGATCACATATTCTTGTTGATATAAGCTCATCCTTCGGACGAGTCCCTCGGAGTATTTTTAACGAACCCTAGGAAGGAGTGGTTCGGTCCCATTACGGGTCTGCCAATGTTTGTTTAACGAGTCCAGAGATAGTAAACTCGAAGGTTTTTCAAGATTATAGAGTTTGTAAAAACACTTAAAAGAGAACTCTCTTAGTTCCTTTTTCGTACAATAGTCCAACGAGACCAAAAAACGGTTAAACTATCGCTCGAAGGACGCATACTTCAAATACTTTATCGAGCGTGAAAATACCAAGGTCGCTCGGCAATCTTTTCCTGTTTAGAGAGTCTGAAAAGAGATTAAAGATAACTCCAGGGGGGTTCCTTTTTCGTGCAACCACAGTGAGCCCGGAAAAGAGATAAAACGACGCTCGGTCACGTTCTTATGTTTTTCACAAGTGCGAGAACAGACAAAAGGTGCTCGAGGTTTTATGTCAAAACCATAGAAAACAAACAAAATCACACTACACCATAAAAGTTTTGTCCATAACCATCTGTATTTGTTACCTGCAAGTCATTTTACTCATTTTCATATTAGTAATTAGGGTTAAATAATGAATAAACATAAAAAACCTACTTTTGACATAGTAAAAAGTAAATAATATGAATCCATAACACATTTTACCATATCATTTTACCCTTTTAACATTTGAGTTCAAAAAACCTCCATTTTACCTTCTACCTTCAGTGTTGATTTCTGGGAGCTTCGAGCGATCATTCCACGAGCCGTCTTGATCAAATTGGTAAGTTCTCCATTCCCTACCTTTTCATGGTTCAAATTTGTGATTCCATTGGTTAAAAGTCAAGTTTTAAGTCCATTTTTCAAACCCTATGCGTGTAGAGGAATTCTCGCAGGCTGCCCATACGGGGCCTGCGAGAATGCCTCATTCTCGTAGGTGGGCCTAAGGCAACCTGCGAGAATTTTGCACTGCGTGCCATAGGCCACCTGCGAACAACGCAAAGTTTAAAATTTTATGCAACGTTTAGACAAAAGAAAGAATTTTTCCCATGTTTAAGATTATTAAGCATCTTCATATGTTTCCCATGCAGGTTTATAGCCATCATCATGGTGCTTGAATGGAGAGAACGGGAACACGAGGAAGATAATAAAAACACCGAAAATCACCCTCCGACCATTGCTTCTTTAAGAGATTGCGGTCTCTTGAAATATTTCCGCATCCCGGGCATGAGAGCCCAAGTTCGATTGCTAGAATACTTAGTCTGGATGTGGGATCCGGACCAACAAGTCTTTAATGTTGGAGCTCACACATTGACTATCGACATCGAGGACATCTATTTCTTGACTGGGTTATCCAGGCGAGGGTCCTATGTCAGTTTGAATGGTAGCCAAAGGGGTGGTTTAAAAATGAGTGAGTATTGCAGGCAGTACTGCGTGCCTGAGGCTAAACGACAGAAAGGGAAGGTGACCATTTGGGGAGTGACTGATTTGACTCTTCGCACCATTCTCTTTACCATTGCTCGGATGGCAGGAAGTGCTGCTCCACGTATGGCTCTGCAAAGCTACTTCCAGTATGCCATCGAGTGTACTGAGCCCCGGGTATTCAACTGGGCTGATGCAGTTTTACGCAGTCTCAAGAAACAATTGACCAAATGCAGGCGTGGAGATCTAAAACAGTTCGGATATGGATCTCTGTTAGTGTCCTTCTTCTGTGAGAGGGTCCCTGTGTTTAGACTTCAGGCTGAGTGGTACTTTCCGGGTCCCAGGGATCCAAGGATGTTACGATGGTGTCGACTCATGGCCAAACATGTGGCAGGACTGATCGTCAGGTATGACGATATCTTCTTCGACTGGCTTCAAGGCCAGGTGATGATGGTAGAAGATTATGAATATGACGGTTTGGATTTCTGCGGTGATCCTGACCTTGCACTACCTGAGGATGCACAGTGGGGAGACCTCGGTAAGAAGTACACCAATTTTATCTTTTTAAATGTTTTTGTATTTTTAACATATTTAAATGTTTTTTTTTATAGATTTATCCAAAGACTAACACCAAATACTTGTTGATAACACAGACGTTGGACCATATCGACCTGCTGGCATTTCTCCTGTCCAACGACGAGGAGAGGCAGCAGTAGCAGTTCCACAGTACGCCGAGGATTACTTGACGGTGGAGCAGAATTTAGAGGGCCTTATGGCAGACGTTCCAGATATGACCCTGGAGGAGATTCCATGATGCGATCAGCGTCACACTGTGGGAGTCTCTGCCTCTATGGGTCGGCTGCTCCACAGAGGTGCTAGGACATTAGTGTGCTATTGTGAACGTCATCCGTGACGTCCTTATGTAGAATCCATGAGCTTCAATTTTGATATTTTGGTCTTCGGACAAACATTTTGTAAAAACAAACTTTGATCGTTATATATATATACACAGCTTCTACCAGCTTACTTTACATTGTGTACATTTTAATGTGTTTGATTTATAAATTGTTCAAATGTCTGTCCAATACATAATTAGCTAAAGCATATGTTAATGTATTAAGACGTCTAGGAATATGTTGATATTCAATGTGATCAAAGTACCGTTCCAAGAGGCGAATCCGCAAATATACCCTTAATAAAGTAGGACTTCGAATAGAATATACATTACTGAGCTGTAGTACTACAAGCTGCGAGTCAAGTCCCACAACCAAATGACAAATTGCCAGAGAGATAGCATCAACCAATAGTTCAACAATGGCACTATACTCTGCGATATTGTTGGTTGCTCGGCCAAGACATATACCTCATAGAGATATGAGTTCGTTTGTCGGGGCATAGATCGCTCATGCAGCGGAAGCTAGGTTCTGAGTACTACAACTAGCTCCATCAGCGAAGCCAATATAAGGTAGCGAATACTCCGACATCTGGCAATCAAACACAATGTCACATAAGGTCAGAGACCAGATAACGTCAAAAGAAAAACTAAAGTAACACACACACGTAGTATGATACATAAAATACAAATACTCATGCACAAATAAATTATGCATAGTACTTCTTTAAGTACAACCCATTCCTGGGTTCACTCAAAGGTACACCATCATAATCAACTAGCTCATAGGCTCCTTTTTCCAAAACTTTGCTGACAATATAGGGACCACGCCACATAGGTTCAAATTCCCCGGCTCCTAGGACATCTTTATCTTGTCCATATAGAAGAACAAGATCGCCTTCAGAGAAAACACGAGGCTTGACATGCTTGTCATATTGTGCCTTAACACGCTTCTTTTGGGCTTCTATTACTAAAGTGGCATCACGTCGGGTCTCGTCTAATTGCATCAAATACAACAGACGTTCCTCTTCGGCAGAAGTATTAGGTAAGAGCTCTACATCTAGCTTCAAAGAAGGTATTTCACATTCTATCGGTAGAATGGCTTCCATGCCATAAACTAATCGAAAGGGTGTAAATCCCGTAGCGGATTTAACAGATGTCCGATATGCCCACAATGTCGAAAACAACATCGTGTGCCAGCTGGTTTTATATATTCCTATCATCCGTCGAATCATAGTTATGAGAACCTTATTGATGGCTTCGACCTGGCCATTGACCTATGGATAATAGGGTGTTGAGCTATCATGACGAAGGCCCAACTTCTCTGTAAGTTCTGACATCATATAATTCCTAAAATGACTACCGTGATCGGTAACGATAGCCTGAGGGACACCAAAACGAGTGATGACATGGTTGAAA
>ML796763.1:202243-216263 GCA_009831015.1 Picea engelmannii
TTGAACAACAGCCAAAGCCAGTTTCTCAACATGTTGGTACTTGACTTCCGTTGACGATAAACTTCTACTCAAGTAATAGATAACATGTTCATCATGGTTATCATCCTCTTGAACGAGGACCATGCCGATAGTATACTCGGAAGCAGCCAGATAAAGAAAGTAATCCCTACTATAATCAGGAGGGAAAAGAAGTGGAGCTTCCGTGAGGGACAACTTTAGGGCTTCAAAAGAATTGTTTGCAACTTGATCCCAAAGAAACTCTGAACCTTTCTTCAAAAGACATGTGAAAGCACGAGTAATCTCGGCATAATTAGGGATGAAATGATGAAGACAGTTTTCTTTCCCCTGCAAACTTTGTAACTGCCGCAGTGAAGAAGGAGGAGGAAGATTGAGAATCGCCTCAACCTTAATAGGATCTATCCGGATCCCATGACGTGAAACAATGAAACCGAGAAGACGGCCAGACTCTATGAATAAGACGCATTTATGAGGGTTTAGACGAATGCGATAGAACCGACAACGGACGAAAATTGCTCGGAGATGATTGGGGTGATCGACTCGGTGTAAAGAATGAGCTGGAAAATCGTCCAAATAAGGTTGAATGATATGCTTGATATCGTGAAACGCATAAGACATAGCACGCTGAAAAGTTGCACCTACGTTCTTCAGACCGAAGGGAAGTTTTCTGTAGGCAAAAGTACCCCAAGGACAAATAAAAGTGGTTTTATGTTGGTCCTCAGGAGCGTTGTTAATCTGGTTATAGCTGGAAAATCCATCCATGAGGGAAAATATTTCACTACTGGCACAGTCATCGACGATCTGGTCGAAGAAAGGAGTTGGAAAGTTGTCCTTCAAACAGGCTTTGTTAATATCCCGATAATCGACGCAAACACGTATACTACCACCTTTCTTATCGATCGGTATGGGGTTGGAAACCCATTCTGTCAATGCCACAGGATAAATAAAACTGGCTTTGAGAAGTTTTTCAACTTCGAGTTTAATGGCTGCCGCTTTACGTGGATGGACAGGACGGAGGCGCTACCGTATTGGTTTAGCTCCAGGGTACATTTTTATCTCATGTACAATGATAGACGGGTCAATTCTTGGCATCTCTTCGTAACTCCAGGCAAAGATATCACGAAATTCTTTAAACAGGGAAGTATAGGTGACAATTTCCTCTGGAGAACACGAAGCTCCAATGTGAACATTTTCAACTATCCCAGGTTTAACTGAAATATCAATGGGAATCGTAGGAGAAATATTACTGAGGTTCCCTTCTGCAAACACATCACGTGTAGATCCGGGAACGGTCGTTATGACAACAACGGTCGATGGAGTCGAAATCCACTGGTAATTCTCGAGAGTGTGTTGTTCCAGAAATAGTATGGAACGATGATGCCCATCGTCCCAAGGTGTATCAACCATGATGGACATAATCATCTCATCAGTGGGAAAGATAACATGGAAAGGATCGGGAGACAACTCCTCCGGAGAGGGTGTAGAAGGTGTTGCCGATTGAATCGCATGATAAGAAGACTCAACCGGGCTTAACGAGAAGACGTCGCCGAAATGAGAATGATCTCCTAGATTAGGGACTATCCAAGGGTCAAAAGACACAGGAAGTTCATGAGGAACGACGGAGATCATATTAATCGAAGCAATGGACGGGCGTAGAATATCGGGTGGTGGTGGTATGGGAAAATTACCCATTAACGAAGAGTCTTTTAAAATACCGACTCCAATATTCTCATAACCCGGTGGGGTTTTAGCTATAAACGACACATTTCCAGTGCGAGTATCGGAATTAAATAAGGAAAGTTGATCAATTGTAACAACTTTTCCCTGGTGAGGAAATCGTACGACACGGAAAAGTGTTGACACAACAGCGCGCATGGAATCTACCCAACTATGACCAAGAAGAAGATTATAATCTAAGGGAGCATCGAAAACTTCCACTTCAACTTGAACGGTCTTACCTTCTAGAGAGACAGGAAATGAGGAAAGAACATCGTAAGTCTTAAAACCAGAGCCATTAAAGGCTTTCAATGTATTTTTTGATTTCGTTAACGGAGGAGAGCCAATGGCTTTCCAACAAGTAAGAGACATTACACACGTAGAGGCCCCCTCATCAACAACCGTTCGAAAAATATTCTTGTCAGCGACAATAACTTGTATCTGAAAAGAAAGTTGAGGGGGTAACCTTGGAACATGTTCGTCCAAGTCAAAGACTATCAAATTCAAATCTGTAGGATCAATTCCACCTATTGCTTTCAACAGAGCCCTTCGTTGCGCAGGACAAGACTGAAGGAATTCAAGGGAAGACATCGATGAAGGTGCTTGGGCCAGATCTTCCACGATGCTGTAGTTCTGGGCCGCACGAGCATGAGGATTGAAAGATGACTTGCGAACAACACCTTTAGGGGGTCGTAGGACTGTATCAAGACTCGGTCGTTCGAGATGAAGAGGACCGTTCGTAGGTGGATTCGGTGGAGAGGCTTGTACCAGGTCAGGAGGTAAATCGTCAACCTTCTCCTTAGAAGGAGTATAGTCTTTATCTCTAGTTGTGATTGCAACGTCATTCTTCTTAGAATCACTGATGCACATCAAAACAGATGATTTCATAGAAGTATATGGTTGGTCGTGGATGACCAACGAGGCCTGTTGTTGAGATGGGAAAGGTTGAGACAAAACAGCCGGTGTAGGTGGTTTTGGTGTTCCTTGAAGGAACTTGGAAACTTCGGCACGTCGAGGACAATCTTTTGTATAGTGATCGTCACCGCAGATAAGGCAGGGGTACCGCGGTTTGTGCCTATCTCTCTCTTCAACAGGAGCATTTGTAGTTTGTTCAGTTGGATTATTATTCTTACCCCCCTTATTCTTGCCTCTCCCTTTCTTTGATTTATTTTTACCGGTCGGTGTATATTGAACAACATTTACCTCAGAGGTTTTACCAGTGGGAGGAGTAGGAGACAGGGCATTCTGAACATTAGAAGATATGGACTTGGGGGTTGTAGTTGAAATGGAATGTGAGTGGGTATGAGTAGTCCCAATCACACCATCAGCCGCATGCAAGGTAGCTGGAGCAGTTGAAGTGCTGGAAGTACCAAGACGAGGTAGTTCAGGTAGTAAATCGTAGAGTGTTCCCGTTTGCGAATAAACGAGATCAAGATAATGAGTGCGACTTATAGCCTGCTCTTCTGTAACAACACCACCCATAGCAATGTCTTTACCAATTTTGTTCACAAAATACTTCGTGAACCACTCTACCAGTAACTAATCAGGGAGTTCAAGTTTGATGAGACGTCGTCTCCTTCTCCACTCATGTATATGGTCTGAGATGTGAGTACCTTTAGTTTGTTTAAAAGAAGTCAAGATCTCGGTTCCAGTATCGTAACGGATCGGTAACTGGTAATGTGTGAGAAAGGCCATGGCTAGGGTGTTGAAATCAGAAAAGAAACCTCGTGGAAATTCAATATACCACTTCGCAGCTGAACCGGTAAGGGTCCGTTGAAAAAGACGAAGACGAATGGAGTCATCCATCAGACAGTTGGAAGAACACCATAAATGAAAGTTCGTGACATGATTATTTGGGTCCTCTCCCAGCTTGCCATCGAATTTCGGAATATCCGATGGAAGTTTAGCAAGGATAGAAGGCCATTGAGGAGAGTGACGAATAGGATCATTTAGGA
This sequence comes from Picea engelmannii, assembly GCA_009831015.1. Classification (NCBI taxonomy): domain Eukaryota; kingdom Viridiplantae; phylum Streptophyta; class Pinopsida; order Pinales; family Pinaceae; genus Picea; species Picea engelmannii. Next base: position 205,933 of record ML796763.1, read on the forward strand.
TCCTAGACAAATCTGGAAAATCCAAGGTAGCAAGAAAAGGAAATTGTCAGTTTACTTGCGGGTACTGATGGCTTTGGGGTGGAAGCCCCGTCGAAAAACTAGTAGGAGCGTAAGCAGACTGTCCATAGAGGGAAGCCCCTGGCTGATTCGGTGGTGGCCGGATAGGATAGTAGCCCCAAGGATTGTAACCTTGAGTTTGAGCAGGGACTTGGGGTTGAGTAGTCTGACTCGAACCCCAAATAGGATTAGTTACCCCTGGATAAGGTTGGCCAATTGTAGGGACAGCTTGTTGCCCCCCAACACTCTGAGGAAAATTTTCTAAAAGTTGAGTCCAATACTGGGCCAGTTCAGGAGGTATATTTTGTCCAAAGGGTGAGGTTGGTCCCCCTACTGTAGGTATAGTTCCACCCGAAAGTTGTGTGCCAACCGTATGTTGTGTAGTAACTGTGTTGTGTCCGGGAAAAAGAAAAGGAACCGTACCACCCTGTCCACCAACGGGAATCTACGTGTTGGGTGCAACAGTCGGAATGGTGCCACTCAGATTAGGATTACCAGGAGGAAAAGGTGGGAGTGTCGGAATAAAATGAGGAACCTCATACCCGGGAAAAGAAGGACCACCTGGAGAACCGGCTGGGGTTTGCGGAGGTGTTGGATTAGGAGGATGCAACAAAGCATTCAACGCATGGTAACCGGGTGGTAATGTCGGGATGACATCAGGTATTCGTTGGGTATTGATAGGAGGGAGAGTAGCTGCAGTAACCTCGGTTTGGACACTCGTAGTATTTGCGAGATGGGCCATCTCGGGAGGAAGAACAAAATGGTAAGTGGTAGTCTCGGGTGGAGTTTCTATCTCCGAAGCCACGGGAGGGTTGATTTCGTAGACATGGGATGACTCTGTACCGAAAAGGACTTGTCAGAAATTACCGGACCAAAAAGGATCTTGGCCCACCACACCATGAGAAGGCCCAACAGTTGATTCAGAAGATGTAACAATGGTTTCTTCAGAAGGATTTAAACGTCCAACAGGTCATTCACCACGATGAACGCGATAGTCCTCTATAGTATTGGTAACTCAAAAATCGTCTAGAGAGTCAGTTTGTTCGACTTGTGGAAGTGGTGTGGTGACGACAGGAACATCACTGGTTTCTCCATGTGGTGGAGTAACCACAGGGACTTCAGTCTGATGGGGTGAACCCTCAGGTGTACAAGTAGGTTGAGAATCTTCCAGATGCTCTGGAGATAATCCTTGCATTCTACGAGAACGCCGTGGGGGAGAAATTGTAAAAAAGTGACAAGTTCTGCGAGAAAATTCCTCTGGTCAGCTTCGAGAAATAAACAATACTCACTAGCAAACAAAAATCTAAAAAGCAATTACCAAGCAAACAATACCTTCTAATTTCTAAGCCACTAGTTGGTGATGAAATCCAACGTCGCAACAACGAGATGAGAAGGGGTGGGGCTAAGGTGGAAAAGTTACGTTGACGACCTTCTTAATAGACTTACGCCCTGGTGCAAGCTCCCACACATAATCGTGGGTATACCCTCCAAGGAGCCTGAGTGAGTTTGATCAACGCCAATTCTAGGTACCATGAATACTTTCCCCTCCACAGTCACCTTGGGTAAGAACCTAGAGAGATAGGCCACTAAGGTCACCACAAACAACAATACATCCTGGGGGGATAGTCGTCAGTCCGATCCACACGCAAGGGCAAGGTATCTAGCCCGAAACCAACTCAAAGGCTTCCACTCATAATTTTGGGTATACCTCGGAGTGATCCTCGTAATACGTGCAATCTCTACACCGATGTCAACAAAGCAGGGTTAGTAACTCTGCCAACACCAATGCGACCTAGTGCTTAACCCTTGTGTTAGAAGGGCGTCCCAGGACAATATGCTGCCAATGGAGTTTAACACTCCCTAACTCAAGATACTATTGTGTGTTTTTGAGCTTTTGGAGAGTGTGTCTCTCTTCCTACTCCAAAGCACTAGCCTAGCTAATATGTTGGTATAAAGATCCCTAGAAAAAGTTACTAGATCAATTTTAAGATTGCGCAATGTTTCAAAAGCTGTTGATTACTCAAAGGTAACGGAAGTGAAACTCATGATGTGTGACTCTGACCCAAATAATGCGAGGATAATGATGAAATATAATCTTTTTCATTCCATGAATCCTAGTTATGGGAGAGAGAGAACATTTTCCAAATCAATCTCAATACTACAATGCAAATGCAATGCTCAATTTCCTTTCAGATGTCTATGCAAACAATCATTTATCAATTAACAATCTCTAAATGTCTTTTTCCAATACTTCAATAAACTCTAAAATTTGATTTTTCAAAGTTTTCAAAATGACAAAAACAAAATCTTGAAAGAAAACTTATTGTTCACTTTCCAAGAAGAACTCTGATTAATGAGAAAAGAAAATCAAATCATCCAAAATCCAACAATGACAACCCAACCAATTCTTTCAATGAAAGTAAAAAAAAAAAACCAAACCAATGAGTCTTCCCAATGCGAATGAAAAATGTTCTTCCGAACCACCAAGCAAAAGAGAAAACACAAAGAACTTAACTCTCTACCAATCCCTGGTTCTCAGCCAAACAGACACATCCAACTCCAGAAGTCAAAGAGAAAGCAAATGCCAAACAGAGACAAGAAAAGAAAGTCAAGCTACCAAAGGCAAGAAAGACCTAGAAACCCTAAATCTGTTCAAGCAAGCAAACTACATCAAGAGATGTATAAGTCAATGATCCAATAAGCCAAAAAGACACAATTCAACTGTTCTGAGCAATTGAAAAAGTCAAAACTCAATTTCAAAATTTTTAAAATTCTTGCTCGTAGACAAGCAGTGTTACACAGTGCGAGAAGATAGGATTCTCGCAGGCCACCTTAAGGCAAGGTGCGAGGTGTCCGCACTGGACCCTATATGCAGGGTGTGAACTTGACTGGTTCTCGCAGGCTGTCAATGGACACAGTGTGAGAACTCCTGAAGATACTAAAAATTTTGAAAATACAAGCAAAATTCAAGCTGGCTTATGGACCCAGGAGGTCTCTCAGGATATCCTAAGGACTCAGACACTGACAAAACAGGAGAAAAATGCAAATAGAGAAAATGGCCACAGACAATTCAAAAAACCATGAAGACAAAGGGATAGTCCCCAGTGGAGTTTCCAATTTTGTTTCAGGATTAATCCGTAAGTGCGGACACGAACCAATCTCCCTAGATCCACCTGGATCTAGAACAAAACAGGACAGAATAATACACTTTCCCTAGATCTATCCTATTGAATGAACTAAGAGATAAGGGTTATGGACATACCTTATGAACACTTTCCTTAGGTCTCTGTTGTTCCAAGCTTTGCTCCAATGCTCTTGCACCGTTCAAATCACAATAGCACAAACCAATCGAAGTAAAGGCAGATTAATATATTCAATATCTAGTCTATACATATGATCAAGGAGTTATGTAATAAAGTGACATCATCTTTATGGGAAAGGGACATATTACTGTATTGAATTAATTGAAAGTGAAACTTACAACCTTAGCCTTGATGTCGTAGGTCTCCTTTCGATGGCTCCTAGTTCTCTCACACACACTTGCTCATGCATGAAGAAAATCAACCACTTTTGATGACCTTGTTGGTGTCTTTAGCTGTTGTAGCCTCAGTCCTTCATACAGGCTTTCAATAATTCTCCAATCAATCTCTTGCTAGCTTACTTCTCACCTTTTCATGAGAAATCTCCTCAATATATAGGAGAAGATAATTTAGTTACTTGGATAGAAAATGATCCCAAGATATCTGGAATGCCAACACTTAGATAACCATTCGTTAGCCAACTCATTCTTCTCGAAGATTCTCTTCTAGAAGGCTCGAGAAATTCATATTTTTCCTCTTCAAGAAGATGTTCGCACCCTGGCAGTTATTACATTGCGAACCATTCGCACCCTAGCTTAATGCAGCTTGTGAGAATCAGGCATTCTCGCGGGCAAGTATATAGGTAGCATGCGAACTTCTTTGAAAAACATGATTTCTGGAAGCAGACAAGTGTAACTTTTCTCAGGAATGTATTCTTAGTGAAGAGTTTGATTTTCCATCATCACAATATCATCATGATGACCAAAATTGTGGATAACAGTAGTGTTTTAATTGTGCCTCACATATTTAGGTGGAGATTCGTCTCCTTGGCAGGTGCCTCACACATTCAGGTGGAGAGTCGTCTCCTTGGAAGCTGAAGATCCGTGGGGTTTTAATTGTGTTGCATACATTTTCATTTCTGCTCAGTATTGTTAAGTTTTAGTTTTTGGCATTTCAAATAATATGTTTTAAATCTATCTGTATACATGTTAATATTTGTCTTCATTATCATTCAGGGATCTCATGCAACTTGTAGTTCAAGTTTGAGCGAACAAGTTTAAAGTATTTAAAATCTATGATTAGGGTTTACAGTTTTAGTTATTAATGATAGTTATTAAATCACACCCTGTGGGATTGTGTGTATGCTTCCTCTTCCTTAAATGGAGATTAAATACATGCGTCTTCTCATACCCAAGGCTGTCGGATTGTCTGTATCCTATGTGATTGTGTGTACGCTTCCTCTTTTTTAAATGGAGATGAAAGCAACTATATATGGCAGTGAAGACGCAGTGATTCCTCTGACTGAGAGGGGTGGAAATTGAGTGCATTATGAATGGAATTGGGAACAACATTAGCTGAGAACTGTTTGTGATAAAAAAAATATGATGATGTTATTACATCTTAATAAAAGAATGTGATGATGTTTAGAGTGGGAAACCCCACTTTCGATCCAAGATGGAGAACTCAGTATGGCTCTTTACGAAGTGGAATCTCACAATAAAAGGAAAGGTGGAATTCAAGAATGCATGCTGATAGGAACACATAGAAACATGTACTTATTCTTATATAACTCGCAAAAACATGCATGGATTCTTATATATCTCGCAAATGATGTTAACTGGAGACCGCTTTTACATAATGTGTTTTTAAATTAAAAAATTTAATTTATAAAGCTTTGAACAAGATCTCCATTATCAATGGTTTTATATATCATGCAAATAAACCTTCCCAAAGATTACATATTTAGAATTTTAATGTTTTATAAATTTTGAAATGAAATAAATAAACCGTACATAGTTATGGGATTATATTTTATTGTAGTAAAATGAAATAACAAATAAAATTTATAATTTAAAGATTATTAAAAAAAATATTTTATAATAAAATATATTTTTCTAAGAATATATATAAAAGTAATTGTGTGTAAGAACTTGAGGTATAGTTAGGAATAGTATCTAGATTCAAAATGATGGGTGCTTAAGCAATCACAAACAATTATGAGCTAATACCGTTCATTCATCCTGGAAAACTACTTCAAATTCATTAAATTATATATTCACTTGAGAACTATTTACATTCACTTGAATCTATTAAATTATATATGCTTTGTCTTATAAGGGACGGATGAACTAAATTTCTTGAATTAAATAAGGTTGAATATCTAAATACTAGATGCATATTGAATTCCATTATCAAAACATAAACAAGTTGGCACTATCTCTGAGGTTACAATCTGCTTCAAAAGCACCCACACTATTAGCATCAATTCCTGAATCAGTTGGTGCCTCCCACTGGTATGGTTCCAATTCCAGGCATATGTCTAAATTATCTTCTAATTCTGAACCAGAAATTGTACTGTCTCCTCCACTTGCACTACTCTTTAGTTCTTTTCCCTGTGCAACAAAGTCCATTAACCATTCATTTTCTTCTTACAGGCTGCGACCGATATTCCATTGGCAGCAAATAACTACAAAGGATTCCAACATCAACACACCAGCTTCCACATCTTTTTCAAATTAAGACACCAGCGTCCCATGTGACTACAACCTTAAAGCAAGATGAGTCCCACAACATGCTTCCCCGTGACAAGTTAAATCACATTAATATATTATAATTATAATTTTTTAATAATTAGAGATTTCCAAAATTATTAGGTTAGGGTTAGGGTTAGAATAGGATGAGGTTATGGTTATTTGTATGTATGATGCATATATAATGTTTATTTGTCAACTTCTTTACTATGAGATATAATGTTTATTTGTCAATTTCCCTAACAATGTTTTAATGAGTCATTAAAATTGTTTAATTTAGAATTTATTATTATTTGTAGTTATTTATTTTAGTGTTTTGGTTACATATTTTCTTTCAATATTATTGTATTATATTTTTTTCCAAAATATATTGCATATATGTTATAATTAATGTAACAATTGAATGTATTGTAAAAGATGAGAAAATATTTTAGTTAGTGTAATAATTAAATGTATAGTAAATATGAGAAAAATTTACATTTTAAATTTTTTTATCTCTTTCAAATTAACATTTTGATAAATTTAGGGTTAAGATATATTTAACCTGATTTTGGTACTAAGTATGAAGTGAATTATTTACATGATTGCTTCTTATTTCAATCATTACATTACAATGGAAAAACAAATTGAGGTTAATTTAATGGTTTGTTGTCAATATTGTTATTTTATTTAAATTTAATATTGTTATTTGAATTTGAATTTTATGAAAGAAAAAATACTTAAACCATTCAAAATATTATAAGTTTAAAATTTGTGTTTTTTTAATTATTTTATGAAATGATTTTTTTTAGAATGCGATATAAATTTGCACCAAATCATTATTTTTTGTTGTTTAAAATATGGTTGGAAAAGAGTAATTTATTAATATTTATTTTAAAATAATAATAAAATAAAAATTTATATTTAATTAGAATAATAATAACATAATCAATTCAAATACTAATTACAATAAAAAAATAAGTTAAATAAGAATTGCAATAAAAATAAGAATTGCAAAAAAATAAAAATAATAAAAGATAATTTAAATTAAATTTAAATAATACTTACAAATTCGTTTGAAATAATAATTGCAATAGATAATTTAAATTCAATTTAAAATAATTACATTTTTTTATATTTAAATTTTTAAAATATTTATTTATAGAATAATAGGAGTAATAGAATAATAGGAGTAAATCATAATATTAGATTATTCTTATTTTTATTATAAATTATTAAATGATTTACTATCAATGTCCTTAGAATCATGTAGATTTACTAACAATGTCCTTAGAACAAGTGTAATTTATCATCTACAAAGTTTAAGACGATTTACTATAAATGTATTTAGAACAAGTAAGAATCATAATTGTAAAGCTCAATATCATTTTCTATCAATGTCCTTATAACAAGTATGATTCTAAATTTTCTTCTAAAGCGTCACATTAGTTGAAAGTTCTTATTTTTCTAACAAAGGAAATACTTCATTAATTTTTTTTTTAGACTTGGCTAGAACTTCCTTTCTGTAATGTGTCTAACACAAACCAACCTTCCCATGTGACAAACATAACTTGGCATTGCAATTTGAAAAAAAAAATCAGACGTTGCAATGTGCCAAACATAGGAATGTTGCAATGTGATGAATATACTAATGTCCCAATATGATGAACATAATAGCGTCAGAATATGACCACCAATGAAACATTGTAACATGATGACTAAAGCCATGCCGTGGAAATGTGATGAGCATATCCCTATCGTCGCAATTGGACAAACATAGTTACATCACAATATGACCAATAATATAACATCGTAATTTGACGAACATAGCCATGTCGTCACAATGTGATGAGCATATCCATTTTGTCGCAATGTGACGATCATAGTTTCATCACAATCTAACGAATAATGTAACGTCACAATATGATGAACAACTCCCTTTTGTTGCAATTTGACGAGCATATCCCTATCCTCGCAATTTGACGAGGATGTCGTCACATTTTTGTAATATGTATGTCGTCACAAAACAACCTTGTCATGTGATGTACACACATTTTCGTAATATGTCGAACAAAAACCAACCTCGTCATGTGATGAACATAACTCTATGTTGCAATTTGACGAACAAAACTAGACATTGCAGCGTAACGAAGATATTAATGTTGCACTGTGACGAATAGAGTAATGTCACAATGTAATGAACATAGTAACATCGCAATCTAGAAAATGGTGTGACATCACAATGTGACAAACATAGCCATGTCGTCACAATTTGACGAGCACATCCATCTCATCACAATGTGATAGACATAGTAACATAACATTTCGACGAATAGTTTAACGTCGTAATCTCACAAAAATGGCCCTTTTCTCACAATGTGATGAGCATATCCATGTCCTCGCAATGTGTCAAACATATCTTCTTGTTGCAATATGAAGAAAATATACTAACATCACAATGTGACAAACATTTCCAAACCTCACATGTGGAGAACATAGTGCAATGTCCAATGTGATGTACACACATTTTCATAATATGTCAAACAAAAACCAACCTTGTCATGTGATGAACAAAACACAATGTTGCAATTTGACGAACACAACCAGATGTTGCAACGTGACAAACATAGTAATGTTGAAATGAGACAAATATAGTAATGTCACAATGTAATGAACATAGTAACATCACAATCTAACAAATGGTGTGACATCACCATGTGACGAACATAGCCATGTCATCACAATTTGACGAGCACATCCATGTCGTCGTAATGTGACGAACATAGTACATCACATTTTGACGAATAGTTTAATGTCACAATCTCATGAAAATAACCCTTTTCTCGCAATGTGATGAGCATATCCTTGTCCTCGCAATGTGTCAAACATATCTTCATCAGGTATGATTTTAAGGACGTAAATTTATTTTTAAATGTAGAAACCTTGGCGAATCTTACTGATCCTTCATATGCCAACTATAAATGTTTGGCGATATTTTTATAAAAATATTCAAATTTCTGAGGATTTTATATAGTTTGTATAAAATTTTGGCGATTTTTAAGGTAAAATAATTGTATACTATAGAATTTGGGCGAATCGTTTTTAGAATAACGAATCCTTTTTTGGCAAAAACCATGGAAAATTATCCCATGAGCGAAATTTAGCCCCTAAAATCATCCATGAGATTCTTCATGTTGCAATGTGAAGAAAATATACTAACATCACAATGTGACAAAGATTTCCAAACGTCACATGTGACGAACATAGCCCATTGTCCAATGTCATGTACACACATTTTTGTAATATGTATGTCATCAGAATTTGACGAGCACATCCATGTCGTCACAATGTGACAGACATATTAACATCACATTTCGACGAATAGTTTAACGTCACAATCTCGCGAAAATAACCCTTTTCTCGCAATGTGATGAGCATATCCCTGTCCTCGCAATGTGTCAAACATATCTTCATGTTGCAATGTGAAGCAAATATACTAACATCACAATGTGACAAACATTTCCAAAGGTCACATGTGACGAACATAGACCATTTTCCAATGTGATGTACACGCATTTTTGTAATATGTCAAACACAAACCAACCTTGTCATGTGATTAACAAAACACAATGTTGCAATTTGACGAACACAACCACATGTTTCAATTTGACAAACACAACCACATGTTGCAACGTGACAAACATAGTAATGTAAAAATGTGACGAATATATAGTATTGTTACAATGTCATGAACATAGTAACGTCGCAATCTAACAAACAATGCAACGTTACAATGTGACGAACATAGATATGTCATCACCATGTGACGAGAATATCCATGTCATCACAATGTGATGAACATATCCATGTCATTCCAATGTGATGAGCATATCCCTCTCATCGCAATGTGCTGAATATAGTAACATCATTAGCCGACGAACAATGTAACATCTATTGGACACACCTACCACACTTAGAGGGGGGGTGAATGAGTGTGGGGCTCTTTTTCCCAAAACTTCCCTCTTGCACAAAAACTCATCAATTAGCATTCAACATTTATTCATTACCCATTTTTTTCATTTATAACCAGTTAGATGTGAGCACATATCAGCAACATATATCAGCAATATATCATCAACAAGTCATCACCACAATGAACACAAAGAATGTATGTACAATTTTCTTTTTATTACGGATTACAATCCTTGGGGTTTATTAGAAACAACTGAATAGAGTACAACTCTACAAGAGCACCAGCTATATATGCAAGAATCATCTTGCATTCTCAGCACCAACTGAGATGAGGCAACAATACTCAACATATATCAATCTGTACCATAAACAAGAGCATCAACCATGCACCAACCTGTGCCAAACAACTTGTAATCAACATGTACCATAAACAAGTGCATCCAACCATGTACCAAGTATATACCAATCATGTGTCAACTACTCATCAACAATG
>ML796764.1:21637-35487 GCA_009831015.1 Picea engelmannii
GAACTTCAAAATGAGGAAATGTGGAGTATCTTCAAGTTGGTCTTAAAGGTACAAATCCAAGCAAAGCCAAGTGGATTGAGGTTGGAAAGGTGAGGGAGCTATACCCTCATCTTCAAATAGACTGAAAATAGTCTTTTGGAGGTCCAAAAGATTTCTAATGGGGAGGTGTGATCCAGGGGATCAAATTTTGCTCAAAAATTCAAAGTGTTTGAATCGCTTCAAATCGAACGAGAGCGTAGGCCTCGTCGTTATGAACCCAATGCAACTCGTTTGGGTTCAAAAGGACGTCGGGAGCGAGAGATATCACGTTCTGTTCAAAATGACAAATAGGCAAAAAAAGGGGTGTTGACTGTACAGTCCGTACAGTCTGTACAGACGCTGACGTGGCAGGCTGTACGACATGTGGCAAGCCATACAACATGTGGTAGACAATTATTCAGACAGTTGGCATGTGACATGGCATGTTTGCAGCGAACGGGATGACGACACGTGGCCTAGTCAATGGCCGCCACGTGTCATATATCTATTGGTTTAAAATTATGTTGTTGGCCGGAGTTGACCCCGCGACCTCCGGGCAGGGGGGAGAGACTTGGCAAGAGCCGCCAACCGGTGCACCACTAGTTGTTCCTTGTAATATATATGGCAAAATATATTTAAATGTTTGCATATGTGTATAGTTTGGGGCGCGACTGGGCTAGGGCTTAGCCCTAGCCCTTGGTCGCACATTGTATTACATATGAACCAATGCTATACCATTCGGGCGCACGCGTGGTTATGTTTTGTTCCAACGGTTACACAAACGACCCGCCATTTTTACTTTGACCATTGGCTTGTGGAACGGGAGCCTATGTTTATACTAGCGAGTAGTCGCATGGGTCATATGACCTTGCCCTTGACGGTTAGGGGCTAGATGCACCCGTAACTGTCCTACAGTTTGCACAGTTCACGCGGTTGCATTTGGTGCTAAGTATTTACGCTTAAATATGCATGTGGGCTAGGTTGAGCCAACAAGGGTGCGTTTTGTAGATGTAGAGACAACAAGCTTGAAGGGGGGTCTTCCAGGAATCCTATCTTCTTCAATTTTTGGCCAAACAAGGATCTGAAAAAGCCCAGCTAGGGGTTTTTGGACGTTATGAAGCCATTGGAGCAATCTATTTGGAATTTTGAGCATTGTAAAGCACATTTTTGAGCACTTTGAGAAAATAATACAAATGATCCATTGGAAGCTGGACCAGGAGATGTAGCCCAAGAGAGGGGTGAACTCCTTTATCATTTGCTGTGTTATGTGTTTTCTGTTCACTGTTTTTGCTGCTGTTTATATGCATCTTGAATGAGTAAATCCTATTAAAATTGTGTTGCAAAGTTGATCCATTTGCATTTTAACACATAAAATATAACTTGCAAATATTTTCAAGAATACAAGTCTTCTTCTTTTTTAGATCACTGTTGTGGGGGTTGGTTACATTCTTCCTCACTTGAGAGGACATATTATCCAAGCTCTTTAAAAATTATAAGGGAAAATTCAATTGTTTATTGAACTGAAAGTGGGTTAACAATCGAAAAAGGAAAGCTTAAAAACAGAGTATCTACCTTCACTATGTCAACAAGACATTGAAGGCACCATTGCAACAAGATTTGAAAATGATAGAGAGTATTGTCTTGGAAGAGTCAATGAACACCTGGATATGCTCCTAAAAAAGGCCAATATGGACATAAATCTTTAGAGACACATGGCCAGGAACTACTACATCAGAAAATGGATCAGGAAAAGTCACAAAAAGTGTTCTACAAGACCATATTGCGCTTTTGACTCTGTTTTTGGTCATCATTTTAAAAAGGTGTTTTTGACCACATAAAGATGAATTTTAGGAAACCAAAGGAGGTTATTTCTAATGACATACCAAATCATAATAACCTCTTTCAGTGTTTACACATGTATCATATATTGGAAGATATTCAACTTTCTTGGAGACTTATTTCAGAAAATAAAATTTTCCAATTTAAATTTTTGTTTTAGTCATTATTTTCAAAATAGGTGTTTGACCAAATAAAGATGAATTTTGGAAAACCAAAGGAGTTTTTTTTATAAGGAAATACCAAATAATAATATACTCCTTCATTATTTACACAGGTATCATATAGTGGGATATATTCAACTTTCTTGGAGGCCCATCTCAGAAAATCAAATTCTCCAATTTAATTTCCTGTTTTAGTCATTATTTTGTGGCACATATTCCAATAACATGGGAATGAATTTCAAAAAACTGAGAGAGGTTTATCTTAATAAAAACCTTATATACAAAAATCTCTCATAGGTTTGTAAAATGTGTTATGGTTAAAAAGTTATATCCCCATATTTGACCCCTATTTTTCTGTTGTGCTTCTGTCATAGTTGTTGTGCTTTTGGGCAGTTTATTTTCAAATAAATTGTGAAGGGGTTATATGTAGATTTTTGCTTGGATTAGTGACTCCAGAGTGTAGAGGAAATATTCATATTTCCATTCATAACTTTTTCATTAAATAAATCATCGAGGAAGGCCTCCAAAACTTGTTTCTCTTCTGCTACAATTTGTTGCCACCTCCATGCTTTCCTATGATTGTTTCAAAGTTATTTGCACTATTTTGGATGGAACTGTCATGTTATGTTACACCTTCTTCTTATGAATGGATTCATTATCTCATTCCCATTTTGAAATCGGTGCATATACCCTATACACAATGACAAATCCTAAATGCTACTGAGTATACTTACCTTGCCCCATTCTATCTTTGCAACTCATCTTTTGGAAACCCTGGCCTAGCTCCATAGACCTAGATTCTCATCCAGAAAACTCCAAATCAAATCCATACTGAGCTAAATACCTAGCCTAATACAGAGCCACTTAACCTTGTTCCTCTGTTCATAGGTGTGTAACAAAAATCTGTAGTGAGTTTAACAATGTGTTATTGATCTATAATTGTCACAAAGAACTAGTTAAGTATACAAAGTCTTATATAACATAAACATAAAAATGCACAGTAAGCTTATAACACACACAATGATGTTAGCAATATATAATTTATCATACCAATAAAAACAACTGCTGATATAATATCCCAAGACATTTTAAAAAGATAATATGATAGAATTTTGACAGAAATCGTACTTCCTCTTCTCATGGGTTTTTCTATACAAATGGGCAGTGCTTAGCATTTTTTTAGCTCAGGGAACTCCCCCCAGACCGAATATATGGCATGTCCTCGTGCCATGAATTAGCAATAGGTATTTACTGTTTTGAGAGGGGGGTTAGATTGGCTCCTCTTTTATCCACTCTTTGGAGTATCCCTTAGCTCCAGAGATGTTCTGAAATTCGGGTTTGAAAACCCTATTATAGCTTCATCTTGGCAACTGGTGGTGTGTAAACTAGAGGTCTCCAACTCTTAGGAGCTTTGTGGCTGAGGAAATTGATTCCTCAGAGACCACGAATACAGTAAATAGGAGTAGAGGAAAGATAAGATTGTTTCATTATTATTTGTTTTTCCATCATGCTCACACAATCCATTCCTCTATCTCACATTTTATAAGGCATGCAATCATAAGTTTGTAATGAATAGTCTGTAACGATAATAAACCAATTAAGTGCTCTGTTAAGGAGATGTACAACAATTTATAACACACATGGAATTAGCATTTCAAAAATAAAATGACTGTTGATGTAATAGCCTATATCATGAAAACAATACACATAATTTTTTACAAACATTTACTTCTTCTAGGCAATGTTATCATTTGTCAACTCATGAAACCCTACCCCACACCTAAGTATTGTGACACCTCACAATAAAAAATATAGGAAACCAATCAGTTCTCCCAATAGCCAAAGATTTACAGCTTGTTAAGTGTAGAGATACATTTCACAGATTGGTCTAATGAGACGATTAGAATATGGTCCCACCTATAGGATAAGAGATCCTATATATAGATAAGAAGAGGTAGGCGAGAGAGTTTCAAGATAGTCTCAAATTTAGTTCCCAATGGAAAATTTATGGAGTTCATTAACCTTAGCTTAACCATACATACTTCGTGTCATCTTTGTCTACAAGTAATGTCGTACATCAAGACAAGTTTAAATTTATTATTTATTTTTTTGTCAGATTATCATCCTAGCTAGGTAGAATGCCTCGCTGCCAGCAAGCCTGTTCAGTACTCAGACGGGTTTACCTAGTCATACCACAGGCCGGTACTCGTTGCCAGTAGGCCTGTTCAGTATCCCGACAAATTAGCCTCTTACACCCTCAGATACTGGCCCTCCATCTTTTAAGATTTTAGTATAAGATTGTTTTATGCAAGAAGATGGGGGGACAACTCTGAAAACAACTTTTTATTTCTTTTTATTGGGATGGTATTTATGTTGGAGAATGAATTTATGTTATATATATTCCTTAGTGATTGTCTTGATGTAAGGGGTACTTAAGCGGACGTGTCCGATCTAAAGATATGATATAATCAAGTTATTTAGTGTGTAGTGGATGATACAATTGAGAAAGAACATAAAGGTATCTCTAGGCTCAACTCACTTTCTTCTTTTGTAAGTTATTGTGATGTTTCCATGACTAACCTCTAATCAGACCTCCTTGTTACTCTTTAATAAAGATACTTTACTCACTTACTCAGGTTTCTCGGAGAAACTGTACAAGAGGCCTCTAAGATTGATGGTTATAGTGTCACTTCCTTATAAAGTGGCGAAGGTTCAAGAGCAACTGCTTCTTAAGATGCCTTGAGAAAAAGAAGATGAAAATATTTTGCAAAAACATGGATAACTACAACAAGTCATTATTCATTTGATGTTTAGCAGACAACAAGGTTCAAGTATAACAATGTTTTGAAGAAAAAATATTCTTTTATATCTCCTTGAAATTGTCTACCCTTGGTGATATAAATACCTACAGAGATCTCTAAAACTATTTGCAAAAACCACACTCTAAAATATAATAAACTATTGATATCAATGAGATCAAGTCATAGAACATGTATCTCATAGTTCTTTCATTAAAATAAAATGTATAAAGAGGTTGCATTAGACTTTAATCTAAACTAACAACATGCATATTTTATTTACTATCCTACCCTACCTAAAAATAAAGGGAGAATCTTTATTCAAGTGTAAGAACTCTTCCAATGTAACCATGTGCAGAGCAAGATAAGAAACATACTCATATCCATATATGAAGAAGTTACCACAGTGATTACCTGGATATGAAGAACCAACCAACCTACTTGTTTTGGCATCAGAAGGTGTTGAAGAAGAGAATAGTATTGTGGCCTGATGACCTCTTGAAACCAAATTTCAATGTAATATTGATGTTCATCAACAGTAATTTCTATTCTCTCCTTCATCATGCTATGCAGATCCTCTTCTTCTTGATGATTGATTTTTGAAGTACATAAAGGATATGCTGAGGTGGATGTTGAGAACTCCTCAATCTTAGGTCTTAATGATTTCTCTCCACTGGATGTTGTCCATAATTTTTCAACTTCCTTCGCATTTTGGCAAGGAAAATCATTTTTTAGCTCATAGGACCTTGATTCTTCTAATATTTTAGGAGAGTTAGATAAGTCCTTGGCTATTGTCAAGATGCGTTCTTCCTGAAAAGAATAAATCTCGTCTATTGCTAGGATTTGAGAAAGTTCCCTCAGGCTAATGGTTTCTTCTGAATTCATCTTGCCATTTGATAAAACTTGGTTCACACAAAGATGATGTCCAAAAAGTTAGGATCTCCTGATGGTGGTAAGAAAACAAATGTTGTATTGTTTGGTTCTGCATAAGGATTGAGTGGTCTTGTCTCCTATCCACTATTATTGATGCTTCAATTTTATGTTCTATAGTGATCCATGTCTCAGTCTCTTCAGAGACTACTTTATCTCTTTGGGTTGAGCTAGCTCCTATTTTTCGGTATCAATCTGCAGAACTTATGAGTGGAACGTTCTTTCCCCCAAAAAGGTCAGAAGGAACCTTAGTTGAAAGATCTGATTTAGATTTGATGTATCTACCTTTTGGGTCTCTAGGTCTATTTATTAAAACAAAAAAAAAAACTACCATTGGGTTTGGGGGAGCCTGTAATAGAAGATGCGTAGGTTCTTACCTCTCACCTTAAAGTTCCCCCACCACCAATCTAATGCTAAGGTATATAAATGATATATCTCCTAACTATTTCATACCTTGAGACAACTCCCTGACAACTGCGCCAAAAATGATGGGTGTTCTATGTGCACTAAAAACACACTAAAAACCCTCAATTAAATTGTCAACCCGGGGTAAGTAAACTTAGAGTTGTAGAAAAATATATGCCAAGGTAGAAGGGTTGGTAGTAGTATAGTGTAACTAAGGAAGTGGATATCTAAGGGTTAATCTATTCAAGCAAAGCTATCTAATGATCAAACCCTACTAAGCAACTTTAAACTATGTAACCTAAGTACATTTGAACCAAGGATCGATGGATAGTTCTAGGAAAACAAGTGAAAACCCTACTTGAAGAAAACTAGTTCAATTATAACAATGAGCAAAAGCAACTATTTAAGCATAACAATAAACAAATAGCAAAAGAAAACTACTTTAACTAGCCTACCTAAATTCAATAAAAAACTATTCTGTGAAAGCAAGTAAATGAACAAGCAACTATACTATCAAAGCAAGAATAGACAAGTAAGAAATTAACCTATTAAAGCAAGTAAACAACTAACTAACCTAGGATAACTTCTACATCAAGTAAACTAAGTAAAACTACTCAATAAGCAATTAACTAAACCAAAAGACAAGTGAACTCTATTCTTAATACAACTATTTCTAATTTACAAAAGGAAATCTACTTAATTGAAAGAAAGAAGAACTAACAACTAACCTTTAATCTATGATAAACAAAACTACTCTTTAATCTACCAAAGCAAAAGACTATCTATTCTACGACAACAATAAAACTATCTTCTAATCTATGAAAGCAAGGAACTATCTTTTAACCTATGAAAGATCAAATATAGTGTTGATGATTGTGTGAATGTCTCCGATGTCTTATAATATCACGATGGCACTTGACAATGAAAGATAATTCAAGAGGTATAAACTCGATATTGATTTCAATAACAAAGTGAAAGGTGTGGATTAAGTAATCCAGTGAGAACTTAGCCATTACAGAAACAACATTAATTACCCTGCAAATTCATGTGATTATTACTCATGCATTAACCATCAACAATATAACAAGATTATAATTGTACTCTATTCTATGTAAGCAAAACTCATAACTACATTCAATCATTAACTAAAAACTGGAACTGCAACTTAAATCTAGGAAATAAATTGCATAAAGTAAAACTAAGCTAGACCTATTTCAACAATTCAAATTGCAAAAAGGAAAATGCTTATAAATAGAAATTTAAACATGATTCTAGCATATAACAAGTAAACTAATGAATAAAATAATCAACAACTAGTTAAGAAAAATCTAAATGATAATTGAATAGGCAATCTACGAATAAAAACTGAAGCTAACCCTATCCATCCACCGAAGTCTCGTTAAAGAAAACATAAACTAAAATTTTGTTCTACTCTGTTTTAAACTTGATTTTAAAAGCATAAATAAAATACAATCTAATATTTAATCGCACATGGGGTTAGTGTATAAGTTTGCAAACTTGTTCCTCCTAACTACAAGTTAGTGCATATTAAAAAAATCCTTCATAATAACTTGCAAAAAGAACTAAATAGTTAAACTATAACAACACATTATATGACAAAGAAACAAACTAGCAATTTCATCTACAAGAAATAAAATAAAAGACATCTAAGCTATGAAATTCATAAATAACACATAGAACAGTTACCAGACTGCTGGTGCCCCCCCCAGCAAGTCGTGGTCACTTCTCAAAGGCACACCACAAACTCAACAAATCGATTTCACCATTAAAACTCAAAAATGCAGTTTTATTTAATTCTGGCAATGGAAAATGGAAAAAACAGAGGAAAAATATATTTGTCTCTAACACACTACTTCTTCTACTGCTTAACTATTGTATCACCACCACGGTGGTATTTATAGGCTTTACATACAGAGAGGTCAACCATTGGAGGGTCGAACCTCTTCTAAAAATAGTAAATTACATTAATGGTGCCCTAACTGCCGAAATGGAGCGAGCCAATAATCGCCCTGCTTAAAAACCCAAACCGAGTTGTCAAGAGTTCAGTAGATGGAGGGGGAAAGCACGAGCAAAACCCATGTTCCTGAGTCACCCATCACTGGTCACCAATACTATAACCGCCAAATTACCCATCGTTTTTGTGCAGGACGAAGTGTCGGACCGGGTACCGGATTGAGTATTGGATGGAGTACTGAACTGAGTGCCAGAAGCAAAAACATGCTGCGATTTTGCCCTATAACACCAAAAAATGGGAATTAGATCTCTGGAAACATAAAATCGTACTAAATCATACTCAAGATCATCATAAAACACGAATTATGCATACCTGGTGTGGATCATAGCGTTTTGGCACAAAATCCCTTCAAAAACGTCTCCAAAACATGAAAATGCATATATACATTCGGCAAAAGTATCTAATAAACATCATAAAACTGATCATATATCGATCCCAACAAACATGTTGATAGCTAACCATTGATAATCCTATGTTGATGGTTCAAAAATAATGAAAAATAGTCATATTACATGTTCACTGGTATTCAACTAGATCTAGCTATGGTCATCATGATGTACAAATTATCCATAAGGTGACATTAGTGAGGGCATGTGTCATTGATTCTAGAAAGGAATTGTTGAAGGCATGGGGTGAAAATGTTAGCATGGGGATGGAAAATGAACATAAGGAAACAACGTTAATTAAGCACCATCGAAGATAGGAGGAGAGCGTTGAGAGGAAGGAAATTTCATGGAAATGAAGGTGACATTATAGCTATAGGCTACATGATGCAACCGCCAAATATAACTCCTTATGGAAGATAGAAAGGGAGTGGTGACTAGTCTCAACTAAGGAGTGCCATATTGAATTCATCCCTAATCAAGACAATGAAAACATAGTTACCAACTTAACGAGAACTCTACAGAGTTCTCGTTTTTTGGGGGGTCAAGTTTTTTACCTCGTTTTTAAAAATGGTGCTACCGGTAGCACTCCCCTTCCATTTTTAGGTGTTTTTTTGATATTTAAAATTTTCTCATACATAATATTTCCACTTTTTTTTAAATGCTTGTTTTTCATTTATTTTCATTTGTTTTATTTATTTATTTTTATTTTTATTTTTTATCAACACCGTTTTTAGTCATTTTTTCGTTGCTTCTTTCAATCTCAAAATATTTTTTACCATTTACATTTTTGAAAATACCATTTTTCGTTCTTTCATTAATTTATGGTTCCATACATTTTTAAATATAGTGGAAAATATCATTTTTAACACATTTTTTACCTTTACTTTAATAGATAGAAAATCATTGTAGTTAAATAATACTATTTTTAAATGGTACAGACTGCTAAAAATACGATTTCGAAATATCTATAAGTTTAACGTTTTGAAAAAATAAAATAAAAATATGTAACATCATTTTCTTATTTAGGTGTCAATTTGAAGGTTTTTCTGAGCTATGATATGAGTTTTGAAGGCTATTTTTGAAAAATGTTGTAATTTTGACCCCATTTGAAAAAATGGTGCTACCGGTAGCACCACTTTTTGATTTGGGGGTTGATTTTCATGTTTTTTTTTGGAAAAATATGGGTTTTTGGGGCCAGAGTTCTCGTTTTGAGGTCACCGTTCTCATTAAATTGGTAACTATGTTTGAACTAAAGGGAAATAGGTGGTCAATAAGAGAGTTAATGAGGAAGATGGCAGCCCCAAAATATTTATCCTTCTAGCTGCAACAATCAATATACCCACTCTTATACGCCTCCAAGAATCACACCCTTGGAGATGAACTCCATCCTTCTTTTATAGATGAATCCCTCAACTACCTCCATAATAAAATATTCAAGAAAAATTTAGACATATTTCCTTAGGTGAAGCACCTCTTATAAAAATAAAAATCTAATATGGCTTCCTCTTATTGGGAAAAATTGTCCTTGAGAAGGTGAATGATTCCAAGTGTTTACATATGAGCCTACAATGTCTTGCAAATAGAATCACACAGAGGAATTTCTCCCACGACAATAAATTTATTCAATAAAACCCTCCTTAAGGATATCCAATGATCTCCTTTAGCTTTGTAATCTATTTCTATTGATTACAATGCCAAAATATTTCTAAAAAAAAAAACTTGTACTTTGGATGGAGAGTCTTTCTTCCAAATAAGAGGAAACCACAATTGAAATTCTTTGGCCATAATATAGAGAAAATAGAAATCTTTGTTGTAGATTGGTGTTTTTCTAGTTGTGTGTGTCCAAAGAATATTGAGGGTGTAACCCTTTTTCGTTATCCTCAAGTCACTATCATAGGAATAATATAGTTCTAGTTGAGCCTAATTTAGAATTATTAAGATTCTCTAGAGCCAAGTAAGCCTCCTCTTTGATGTTGGTTTTTTTTTTCATTTGGGTTTTAGGGTAAATCCTCTATGTTCTATGGCATGTGATTGCATGAGTTTATTGTTTTTAATTGTTTGTTTGGATACACAGTAAAATGTGCAGATAGTAATAGCATAGTCACATGACAGTTACACAATAGTAATTGGTGAAAAAATACACATTAAGGTGAAATAAACTAGCACCACAATGAACATTTAATTCCCACATTTTAAAATCTAATAACATTCATACAGGTGAATTGACTTGGCCATAGACTAAGCACTTATGGATCATATTGGTATCTGAGTGGTATATCCTTGGGAGGTTCACATTGAAGAGAAATCAACCATGGGAAAGGCTTTAAAAAGAGAAATGTTGGAAGAGTTGAATGTCATTGATGAGCATAGTCAAGAGGATAATAAAAACCAAGGGAGAAGTTGTAATAGTATGAGAATAAGATTGGAGACTTGCAGTGTGAACTCCACACCTTATAAGATTTTATTTCAAATTCTACAAGGGGCTAGCTAGGGAGACATCGAGGGTACATATCCAATGCTACACAAGTTGGTATTTGTACAATTTTCGACTTATGAAACTAGTAGAGGAGGTGAATCAATTGGATGGTCACAAAGAGGATAAGTGTACTTATATGATGGCATAGCTATAAAAATAATTGACAACCAAGTAAGAACTATTGTTAGAGCTTCAAGTATAATTCCAAGTGATAAAGTAAGGGGGGAAACCTTTGGCTTCTACAATATGTTCTTGCACCATGACTAAGACAAATGTGGTAAGCACATCCTCCAAAAACCTTTCTCATTTTTATCAAGCAAAACAATATTTTGGTATCTTTGAATTGCATATTATAGGTATAGGAACTAAGTTGATGAAACAAATTAGCTACAATGGCTAAAGGATTAAAGACCCCATTGTAGTGGAACCTAGGTTAAAGCATGAAGGCATAGGGTTTGGCTTAAAGAGGAAATGGGTGAATGTTCCAAAGTTGTGGAAGATTATGAGCATATTGTGGTAAAAGAATGCAACCCATCTCTTAATTTTTTTTTCTCTAAGAGAATCTAAGACCACCAATATCACATTTTTTAAGGTAGAGGAGAGTAAAGTAATGTCCACTTCAAGAGAATAAAGGATAATTGAAAATGGAGTAGGAAGCACTCTGTTATTGAAGCAATCATGTGGAATATTAAAGAAGGGTCGTGGGAGATGACCTCGGCATCTAAAACTACATTGTCATTTAGTAGACCAATCAAGTAATCCCATAAGCACTATTTCTATTGATTAAAATGTAAAACTCACCCTAAAGACCTCCCCACGATTCACACTGTATAGAAAAAAACCAATTTTGGAAACAAGAAAACAATGAATCTCTAACTAATGAAAAAATGAATACTGTAATAATTGAAAATCACTCAGGCCATGTGCAAAAATTCTTACCCCTAATTTTTTGTGCTCCATTCTGTTGGCGTGCCCTAGCTCCTGCACCTCAATCTATATCCTAGCCTCGAGCTGTCTATCGGCATGCCCTAGCTCCTGCACCTTGAGCTATCTCCTCGCCTCGAGCTGTCTGCTTGCCGACTCTCTCTTCACGGGATGGTAAATTGTCCCAGCTCATTGACTTTCTCTTCTACCTCGGCCAGGCTCTGTCTTCTCCTCCCCGCGCGGGCTCTCTCTTGGGCACGATTTGTAATAGGCCACCAAGCTCTCCTCTGATCTTCGCGGGGGATGGTGAGTTTAAATGTTTAAGTTTTAATGACTTTTTTTTTTATGCTTTATTTTTATATTATATTTATGTTTATTTATATTATATATATATTATTTATATAATATATATATTATATTATTTATAATTTATTATATTTTTTAATTGCTATTACAACCCACCCATAGATTAACACCCACCCCTACCTTCCCACCATTACTAACCTTCAAGGATAACACGAATGAAAGTCAAACGTCTCTCAAAGGTCTTCGATAAGTCATGAATGAAAGTCAAACATCTCTCACAGGAAGACAAAAGAGTCGTCCTCTAATCTCATAGTAGGGAGAGAAATGGAATACAAAACAGTCCTTAGTCTCAATCTCTAAGGATTGGATCTGGAAAATACAATGCTCATGAGGAATATGGTGATTTGTATGATTATTTATCTCAATGTGAAGATCGTGGGAAGAAACTCTATGCTATGCAAGAGGAACCCTTAGGCTACAAGGTAACTATGAACTTTGAGTGGGATATGTATTCCATTAACAGGTTTTGTGCAACAAGGATGGGTCTTGGCCTTGAGCAAGGTCTTAGGAGGAAAACAAGGACCTTGAGACATAAATGAATTGTCTATTTATCCCATGCCCATTAATGAGGTATTAAACCACCACACATATGCCCTATGAAGGGGGCCTTTGGCCTTTGAGTAGGTTATGGGTTTCATTTGTGAGGTTTTGTGCTCTAGGGATGGGTTTGAGGGCCTTAACCATGGTTGGGAGAGGAAATATAAGGCCTTAGGAACTTAAGTGAATATTTTAGGGATTTGCGCCATGAATTATACCTTGAACCACCACACATGCCCTCTAAAGGGAATCTTTGGCCTCTAATAGTGATATGCACACCCTTAGGATGCTTTCCAAACTAGGGATGGGTCTCAAGGTCTTGATCATCATTTGAGGAGGAAAACAAGGTTCTTAAGCCTTGAATGAATCTTGTAGGTCTCAGGGTCCATGAATAGGCCTCAAATCATCGCATGATTCCTCTAACGGAGATCTTTGGACTCCCGTTAGGATATTGGTATCATTAAATATTTTTACACCCACGAGATGGGTCTAGGGGCCTTGACCATGGTGAATAAAGGAAAACAAAGACCTTAGCATATAAATGAAACTTCCATATCTCAGGGGCCATAAACAAGGCCTCAAACCACCACATAGGCCATTTAGAGGTAATATTTGGCATCAAAGTGGCATATGGACACCATTATGAGATTTTGTGCACTAAGGATGGGTCTCATGGATTTGACCATGTTCATGGGAGAAAAATAAGTTTCTTAGTCCTAAATGAATCTTATAGGGTTTGAGGGTCGTGAGCAAGTCCTTAAACCATCACAAAGGGCCTCTACGAGGAATATTTTCCCTTTGAGTAAGATATTATAGCCATTAATTGCACAAAAAGGGTGGGTCTTAAGGAAATGAATGTTCAAGGGAGGAAATTTAAAGATTTAGACCATAAATGAAACTTATTTGGCTCATGGGCCATGAACAAGGCTTGAAACCATGAAACAATGCCTCTAAAGGATATCTTTGGCCTTCAAG
>ML796764.1:70821-98234 GCA_009831015.1 Picea engelmannii
TACCTGAGTGGAAAACAACCATACCGGTAATCCAATCGTGAGACCTGGAAGGCTCAAAGTAGCAATATGAGGAGGACCAATGTTTCCATAAGAAGGAAAAATAAAAGGTTCCCCTGGAGCAGGGGTTCCTTCATTGGTCATTCTAGGAACTGACGCCATTAAATAAATACAACTTAGAGTCTTCTAGGGAAAACAAACAACACACGCTAAAAATCTAGGAAGCAAGCAAACAAACAAAACCTTCTTACAATGAGCACACTAGTTGGTGATGAAATCCAACATTGCGGGAACAATGTAAGAAGGGGCTGAGATAGAGCGGGTGGAAAAGTTACGTTGATGACCTTCTTAACGGACTTACACCCTAGTGCAATCTCCCACACATAATCGTGGGTATACCCTCCAAGGAGCCCGAGTGAGTTTGGCCAACGTCTATTCCAGGTACCGTGAAGACTTGCCCCTCCACAGTCACCTCGTGTAAAGAAACTAGAGAGAACGACCACTAAGGTTACCAATCACTATAGTGATGCCTGGGGAAATAGTCGACAGTCCGATTCACGCGCAAGTGCAGGGTATCTAGCCCGAAATCAACTTGAAAGGCTTCCACTCACCATTGTGGGTATACCTCTCAAGCGACCCCCATAATACACGTAATCTCTACACTAAGACCAACAAAGCAGGGTGAGTAACTCTGCTAGTCTCAATGCGACCTCGTGATTGACCCTTGTGTTAGAAGTGCTTCCCAGGACAAAATGTAATAAGTGGATTTAACCGCTCCCTAACTCAAGATTCTATGTTTGTTTGCAACTTTGGAAAGTTATCTTTCACACCTATTCCAAAGCCCTACAACTAATCTAATGTAGGTTTGCTACCAAAAAAGATAAAAATGTCTAATCAATTTTTATAAGCGCTTTATTTTATGGCTGTTGTTACTCAAAAGGAAAATGGTGTGGACAATATGGTGATTTGACCGACTCGAAAATTATGCAAAGATATGAAGATGCAATCTTTTCATTTCGATGAAATATAGGCTACAAGAAGGAGAAAACATTTATCGTTCCCATATGCACGATGTCCCAAAATATATTAAACTCATCAATATCAAGATTCTCAAGAAAATGAGAAAAAGGTACTGAACACCAATGCACGATTCATGGCCCCCCTCGACCATGAGGGGGAATTTTTTTCATAATTTAAGATCAAAAAATGCCAAGAATCATGCAATTTCTCTACTTCAAATGCAAGGATGCCCCCAATCTAATATAAATCAAGAAATTAAATCTTTTTGTTTCAAAAATTTCACCAAAAGCAATAATGAACTTTCTTAAACAAAGAAACCCAAACTAAAAGTTCTCTTTTAAAGTGAACTATTCAAAAGAAATCTGATCTTTCCCTAAACAATTCTAAAGACAACACATGCTTTGTAATTGAAAGACACTCAAAGCAAGAGACTAATCCTTCAAAACCAAACAAAGGAAAAGTGGCTAAAAGAAACTCAAAGGATGTCAAGCAGACTGTAAGCAGATCAATATAGGGTCCAAAAGTTCAATCCAGTTGTTCGAAGAAAATCTGGGCATCAAAAAATGACAAGACCCAATCCAAAAAAAATTACAAACAAGTTCGTAGGCTGGCAGTGTATTACAGTGCGAGAATCAAAGATTCTCGCAGGCTGAACAAAGGTTGACTGCGAGGTGTTCGCACTGGACTTAACACCAGGGTGCGAACTCAGGTGTTTCTCGCAGGCCACTAAAGGGTACAGTGCGAGAATGCCTGTAAACAAGAAAAAAATTGAAAAAGGACTAAATTTGAGTGAACTTTCAGATCCAGAGAGTCTGGATGGATCTCCCACAGACTCAGAGACCAGAAAACAAGCAATCAAAGAAAGGGAAACTAGACTAAATAGGAAACAAATCTCCCCAGTGGAGTTGCCAATTTTGTTATCGGACTAATCGGTAGGTGCAGACACTAACAGATCTCCCTAGATCCACCTGGATCTAGAACAAAACAAGATAGGACATGACTCTTTCCCTAAGTTTTGACCATTGAATTAGCTAGTAGGGAGGGAGCAAGTAACATACCTTTGTATCGCTTCCTATGGTCTCTGTTGGTCCTGCTTCGCTCCGGTGCTCTCGTGAGGTCAAGACCAAGACAACACAAACCAACCAAAGTGAAGATAGAAAAATATATTCAACTGTCAACCTATGTGTATGATCAAGTAATTACACAATAAAGTGAGAATGACTTTATGGGAAAAGGACATGCCACTATTATCATATTAATCGAAAGTAGAAGATACAACCTGATCGCCTTGATGTCACAAGTTTCCTTTCGATGTCTCTTGGCTCCAACACACACACTTGCTCGATCCTTGTATGAAGAAGATCAAATCCCTCTTGATAGACTTGCTAGAGTCTCCAAGCTCCTGTTCAAGCTAAGTCCTTCACACAATTCTTTCACCAATTCTCCAATGAATCTTGCTTAACCTTTTCCATGAGAATTCCATCAATATATAGGAGAGAATGAGATGGTTACTTGGATAAGAATGATCCCAAAATATCAGGGAAACCAATACAAGGATAACCATTCGAATGCCAACCCATTCTTCTAGAAGATTCCCTTCTAGAACCATCGAGACTTCATCTTTTTCCAAGCTTTAGAACAAGTTCGAACCCTAGCTATGTAGCACCGTGCGAGAAGTTTGCACCCTAGCTGAAGGCAACCTGCGAGAATGGGTCATTCTCGCACCCTAGGATATTAGCAACCTACGAACTCTCTTCAAAAGTAAGTTTTTTGGGAAGAGATGAATGCCACTTTTCTTAGGAGAAAGTTCTTATGAGGAGCCTGAGTACACCATCATCAATACACCATCAAGATTGACCAAAATCATGGGTAACAGTGAGTGTAGCAAGATTTTTTTTTTCCTTTAGATATGTGCTCAATGATAGAAGTAGAATGCTTCCTCGATGGAGTGATGAATACCATAGAGCATCAAGAACGAAGTAAATATCTATGATGGGGGCTGACTAAAGTAGTGAGCATATGATAATTCAACCATTGAGAAAAAGCAAAGATCATAAGGAGGATACATGTCGAGAAGGAAACAAGCAACATAATAAAGTGTGGCGTGAAAGGGGTGAACGTGCTAAGGAAGAAAGTGAATTATGTGCTTGATATGAATACTGCAAAGAGATATCACTAGGATTGAGAAATGATAATGCTTAAACTTCTAAGCTTAAGGACTATTTGACCACCAAGCAGATGAGTTTGTAGGCTAAACAACATGACCCAATGCTCAATGAATATTTGATTGAATGCATTCAATGGCCATAAAGAAAGTGATGCACATGATTATTGAGCACCCTGATGCTTGATCTACGAGTAAGGAAAGAATCACTTCCAAGCATGAAGGATGCACATTTTTGCTAATAGTTGATTCAATACCAACTAATTAAGAAAACTATAGACGAGGCCATGTACAAGGAAGAATTTAGAGGCTATGAAGGATGGAAAATCTAAACAAGCATGTGTGGAAGAAAATTCATGGATTAAGGAAGAAAAGGGACTAATGGCAATGCAATTATGATGACCTAAGTTCAAATCTTGGCAAACCAACTCTTCCCCTACATAGGGTTTGTTGATTGTAGTTTGCAACTAGGTCACCTTTGTTTGGACTTGTGCTCTCTTAAATGTATCCAAAGTATGTGCCTTCTTGGGCTCTGCCCCGATCATTGTTGTACACTATGGGCAATTAATATGTTATTTACATTGGCTTAGTACCAATAATATCATCCTCGCTAACAAAAACGATAGAGGACAGGGTTAAGTTTCTTTGGTATTTTAGTCCATTGGGTTGTTCCCCTTTAATATATATGTATGTATATAATATTTCAAAACAAGCTATCTGGCAGAGAACAATCTTAATTTGGGTTCATTGACTTTGAAGAACAAACAAACATTGACCATTGAGTGTGAAGAATAAGAATCATATTTCACTTCTTTCATATGAGGGAATTGTAGCAAGCATCTTACAAAGTGTCATCTAGAGATCATGATGGATATATCAAGCAAACATAAAATAAGGAAATTTACCTGAGATAATCCAAATTGGATCTGCACAATGACAACTAGTTATCGCCTCAAGTTCTATGAGGATCGACATATGCAAGGTTTAAGACTATGGACAAGGTAGGAGATATGGTTGATGGTGTGAAGGGATCCATGCCATCCCAACCGATGTCCACACCTGCATTAATATAGTACTCTCAATATAAGCATGTGAAACATAAATAGATGAAAAGAAAATGTATGGGGAAAAAAAGGTGAGAAGAAAAAAATAAATTAAATGCATGGGGAAAAAAAGGTGAGAAGAAAAAATAAAAACATGAAGCTGAAGAGTTGGGGATGCCTAACATTCCAGCTTCAACCCCATATGAGTACTTCTCTAATTTACTCTTGCGCCAATAAGGAAAACAAGTTCTTTGGTTGATAGTGAGAGGAGTTCTTTCCCAAACTCCCATGTGAAGACTAAGAATGGACTAGAGAGCCTGGGGGTATTATAAATTGCACATTGCTAGGAAATAAAAAGCATGGTCGAAGCCAATCGAGTGTGGGTTTTCCCATTAGGGTTTCTAGGGTAAACACTAAAATATTATGTGATTAATCGCTCTATTTGTTGTGTCATTTTCTATATATGAGTTTAAAATGAAGTTGCTCTATATTCAAACTGTTTCTTATCTTTTTTTTAATGGGTTGGGAAATTTTCTAGCTATAGTTTGAGGATTTCCTTCATAGTTATAGTCTCCATGAGCAAATGAATAATACCAAAATATATGTATTCTCCTCTATTTATCCATTTCTAAGATTATAAATCTAAGGGTACCATTATAGAATTGATGTAAATTTTTAGGGAGTTTCTAATTTTTTTTTAAGTTGTTAGACTGTTGGAGTCATTTTGTTGGGATTCTTCCTTCATCAATTACAATCTATGGCTATTTGTTGAGCTCTCGTACTTTCCTAGGAATTGCATAGAGATTTTATGCTACCTATGGCTATTGTTTGAACCCATACATAGGTCATAAAAGTTGTTTCCGCTTTCCTAGGGTCTATACAGAGGCACACGTGTTGAATGTTTAGTGTACTAGTGACCCCTACTTCATGGGGTGGCATGATATCATGTTGGGTGTGTGATTTATTTGGAAGCTTATAGTTTGTCTTGAGCGGTTTGAGTGGCAATTCATGCCATCCAATCAAGAGGAAACTTGTTAAAATTTTTTTATCATTTCTCTCCCATGTGTTGGACTCCAATGTTTCACTCCAACACTACATATTTTGGATTAATGGCATGGCTTGGTTAAAGGTTATAAGAACAATCCCTCTCTTAAGGTTTTCCAAATATATGATTCAAACAAATATTGTTTTCCTTATTCTTTAAGTTGTTTCAAAGGCTTGAAACCAATACATGAACCATGTGTTTTGTGAAGTGGTTGAATGTGTTGAATAATAACCAACTCATGCATACTCTAATGAATGGAGTTTAATGTTATTAAAGTTTGAACTAAATGGATTTAGTAATATAATTGAAGGCTTCACAACAATAATATATAAGGACAAGTGACCAAAGGTAGATTAATATTGTGTCTTACAACTCAATCTTATAAAGACTTTCAAGAATTGTGGAATTGTAGAATTGTAGAAATTGCTCAAGGATTTGTGTTGGAAAAATAGACTAGATATAATCCTACCATTTACAGACCATATGGTATTAGAGCCAAAGTTTGAATGTACTTGGTGAGATCCATATGGTAAAAGCTTATAGTGATACAATAGAAGTGGATAATAATTGTTGTCAGGTCTTCAAAGAAATAGAGGACCAACAATGACGAGGGGTCATCACAGAGAAGATGAAGAGATGGAAGATTCCAAGGTCAAGTTAGATAAGTTAGAGTAGAGAATTTCCACACTTATAATGATGGTAACATGGATTCTAGTAGTAAGGGGATGAAGGCACCTTCAATTGATACTTAACATGGAGAACACAAGGCTAATACATAAGATTTCAAGAAAGGAGAAGTTATAGTAAGATCTCTAGATTGAGACAGAGATGGGAGAATGTATCCATAGCAAAATGCAGGTGCCTTTCCATGTCGAGGAAAAGGTGGAAATAAAGCCTTATGTTGGAGACGTTTATTCCATCAAAATGAACCAATAGCTATAGTAGATGGAGGTGTATTTAATTGTACACAAAGTCACCAAAAAATAGAGGATTGCATTTTCCAAATTAAATCTTGAAGGCCATTCTTTAGCATGGTGGAAGAGTGATGTAGTAGGTAGAACACTAGAAAATAAGCCATCAACGTCTCATTGAGATATTTTCAAGTACTTGATCAAATATTAGTTCTACCCAATTGGATATGAGGAGCACCAATAGATTGTGTGGCACTGCTTAGAAAAAGGTGGGGGCAATTAGTCTAGGAGTTTAAGAAGAGAGCCATATAGTCGGGTGTCTCTCTCAAAAGTCCATGTTTGTTGATCAATTATTTGGGATCATTGATTCCTCAAATCCAATTAAAATTGATGTTGTTCAGTCCTAATACAATTAATTAATCAAGTGTTCAAGCACAATACCTTAAAGGAAACAAGAAAAATTAGCAATCTGGCACGCACAAACAAATAGAACCACGATAGAAATAGAGAAAGGATCAAAAGAATAAGAAGTGGACTGATAAGAACATTGTGGCCGCAACAAGAAGCAACCCCATCCATCAAGAAATGTAAATCTTGTGAGAAAAAGGGACATACTAAGGAAGACTATTGGAAATTGCACCTCGAGAAGTACCCCAAACATTTTCAAAAGAATAAGAAGAAGAGGGATTTGATAACTATAGATTCCAAGGAGAGGGTGTACAGTACCCCAAACATGAAAGGAAAGATTAGTTGTACTATTATTCATAATTAAGTATCATTGATTGGTTGTAGTCACAAGGAAGAGAAGGAGATGACAAAATTGTTATGCATCAAGATCTACAGGAAACAAAGTAAGGTGGATTGCTTGTTTGATCCTGGTTCACAATCAAATATGATCTCTTCACATTTGGTTGAGAATCTTGGATTAGATACTCATGGCCATATACAACCATACCCTTTGGGTTTGGTAAGACAATATGTAGAATTGAGAGTAGGTAAATAATGAAAATTCAATTTTTCCATCAACTAGAACTCCATGGATGAAGTGGTGGTAGATGTGGTTCCATTGGACATGTGTGTAGTCATCTTGGAAAGCCCATACTTGTATGTGAGAGATGACATATTTAGGAGCCTATGGAAAAACCAATATAGGCTTGTCAAATATGGGAAGGAACATGCCATAAATGCACACAATGACAAAGCCAAATTCTCCTTGATTAGTGCTCATTATGCTAGAAGAATCATTGGCAACACATAAAAGTTTGTCTCGCTATTTTTGAGAGAAGGAAAGCAACAATGAGAGGAAAATGAGATGAAGATCAAGGTATCCTTAGAAGGATGTAGTGGAAATCAATGATAGTAGCTGAAACAACTTAACAATGCCTATAAGTAGGTGTTCCAAGAACCTTGGGGGTTTCCATGGAAAGTGAGAGGTTGATCACGAGATTTTATTTTTGTTGGAGTCACCACTACTAAAAATTAGGTTGTATAGGAAGTACATCATTGAAGTATATGATGTGCTAAAGTAGTTGAATTTTTTTTCTAATTAAGGAGTTATTAGGCCCAGTACATTGTCATGTGGTTCACCCATCATCATGGTGCCAAAGAAGAATGGTAGCTAGAGAATGTGCATTGACTACCATGCCTTAAATAAAACCACCATCAATAATAGATATCTTCTACCCAAGGAGTGATTACTCATTGGATTAGCCACAACAAGCCAATTTCTTCACTAAGATAGACCTCAAATAAAGTTACCTTCAAGTGAGAATAAAAAAGCAGAAGACCTGTGGAAAATAGTGTTCAAAACAAGATAAGGTTTGTATGAGTGGTAAGTGATGCCTTTCAATTTATGTAATGCAATTGAAATTTTCACGAGATTAATGAATGATGTCCTACAACAATTTATTGACTCATTTGTAATAGTGTACCTATATGAAATACCAATCTTTAGTAATACTTGTCAAGATTACACATCACATGTGACGTAGGTACTAGAGACATTAGAGAAGAATCAACTGATTGAAAATTTGAAGAAGTGTGAGTTCGGGAAGGAGTCCTTGATTTATCTTGGACATGTATGATAAATAACTTTATGTAATTATGAAAGTGGTGAAGAAGTAGAAGAACTACATCCTATGGAAAGAGACCATCATACGCATCATTCATCAACCCTTATAATACCTGCAAATTCAAAGAAAAATGCAACAAGTGAGGAATTGCAAGTGGTTGGGATTCTTGAAACAATTCAAACTCCTAATCAGGTAAAGAAAGGAGCTAGCAATAAGCTAGCTGATATGATTTCACGATCCCCACTGAAGAAGATAGAAATAGCTAGAGTGATCATGCAACTTGAACCCTTCACTCATGAACTACTAAGGATGAAGATTTTAGAGGAGTATACAAGCAGCTAAAGGAGAGACTAGTCATTTCCATGGAAAATATTGCCTCCAAGATGGACTATTGTACAAGTTGGACAATTTGTATATGCCATAGGTCAAAAGGATTTTATTGATGAGGGAAGCTCACACTTCCAGGATGGTTGGGCATTTTGGCATAATGAAGACAGTGGGAAATTTTCAAAGGTATGTGTATTGACCAAAGATACATTAGTACATGGTGATATGTATTAGAGGTTATGTTCTTTGCAGCACCAACGAGGAAAGAAATAGAAAGCTTCAAATTTATATGATACTACTAATACCAAGAAGGACTTGGGAGAGAATCACTATGGAATTTGTTGGATGTTTTCCTGTGTCCTAGAAAGGTCATGACTACTTGTTTTTCAAGGTAAACCGCTTTAGTAATATGTGTGCACTCATTCCATGGAAGGATCCAAGCTATTCTCCAGTCATGTTTGGGTATATTTTGGATTGTTGAGCTCCATCATAGTTGATTGAGATAGCAGGTTCTTGGGAAACTTTTGGACAATGATTTGGGAGAGAATGGATACCAAGCTAATGTTTTCCACTACATTTCATCCCAATATAGATGAACAAACAAAATTTGTCAACCGAACGTTCGTATAGTTTTTTAGAGGGTACAATGCAAGCATCCAAGGTCATGGGATGAGTAGTTCGTGTACATATAACACTCATATAATCAAGCACTATTATTCCACCAATAAATCACTTTTGAGATATTCTTGGAATATTTACCTCCCTCACCATTTGATATTGGGTATGGATAACGAAAGGATGAAGCACAACTACAAGGAGATGAGAAGAAGTCAAGCACAATTGTGAACAATATTAGGTAGATACATCTAAAGGTATAGGATAAACTTGAGAGAAGCCTGCAATAGTATAAATTCAGACATGATTGGCACATAGAATATCATAAATTTCATGTTGGAGATAAGGCGTGGCTTTACCTTTGCAAGAACATTTGCAAGAAGTAGCGAAGAAACTCAAACCCCTCATATAAAAACCTTTTGACATCATTGAACACGCAAAATATAATGCCTTCAAATTGAGACTTCATCCTTATATGTAGATTAGATCAATGGTGAATGTGTAGTATCCAAGGCCAATTGAACCCTCCATGTTGGATGGATAAGAGGACCAACAAGTTTCCATGTTGTAAAAGACTTTGCACAACACGCTCTTGAAGAATTGAAGGAAGACACAATTTTGTAGTGAAAGGAACAAGTAACTCACAAAGGATGACAAGAAATTTGATAGATAGCCTCAAAGGGTAGAGTCCAAGGAAATAAAAATGGTACTAGAGGAAACCTATTGCAAGCAAGTTCCCCCACCCGTCCTTGGAATATTTTGGGGACCAAAACCCTCCCAATGGGGAGGTCTAATTTGAATTGGATCCATACAATGACAATTGGCTACTTAGGTTCTATGAAAATCAGCACAGGCAAGGTTTAAGACTATGGATGAGGTAGGAGATAGGGTTGATGGAATGAAGGGCCCCATTCCATATCGATCGATGTTTGCATATGCATTAATATAGTACTCTCAATGTAAGCATTGGAAACTGAAATAGATGAAGGAAAAAAATGTATGGGAAAAAAGGTGAGAAGAAAAAAGAAATTATGTATTTAAAAAATAAAATCATGATGCATTATTCCTCAAATGTAATTAACAAAAGAGACAAAAGAGGAGAAGCATGCTAGATGATCAGAATTTGGACCAGGGGTTAAAATTTAGCCCAAAAATCAAAGTGTTCGGAATCGCTTCAAAACAGACAGGTGCGTAGGCCTCGTCCTCACGACCCCAACACACTTCGAACGGGTTCAACTGAACATCGGATGAGTGAGATATCGCTTTCTGTTTGATTTGACAAATAGGGAAAAATTTGTTGACTGTACAGTCTGTACAACTGACGTGGTAGGGTCGTACCTCACATGTGGCAGGTGACATGGCATGATGCTGACGTGGAAGGAGATGAGTTGGCAATAGGTTTATAGGACACATGGGCGAATCATTTTGAGACATGTGGAATTTTTATTAGAAAATGGGGTGGTGCCACGTGGCCCAGGCATGGGTTGCCACGTGGCACCGTGTTATGGTTTTGTTGTAAAATTTTTATGGAGTCTATGGGGATCGAACCCCAGACCTCACCCCTCATGGTTGAACGCCTTAAAACATGGGTTATCACTAGCCCACATGTTAGTTCTTGTTATATATATGACTCGATATATATTTAAAATCATTTAAGTCTATGGATGAGCGCGGGGTCTGGGCTGGGGCTTAGCCCCAACCCCCAGTTACATGCGCGTTCCCACACGACCATGACACGAAATTTTGCATGGGTTCAAACCACGTTCAAACGGTTAACACCACATGCCCAAAACGTGGCACATCCACGTTCATTCTTGCAATGAGACCCTTTTTTAGCGCTGGGATGTGGCCACATGGCCCCCCATGCGCCCAACACCTCCGCGATTTGGGGGCTTAGTTCCCTAACTGTTCTACATTTTTGCATGTTTTGTGGAAATTGGTGCGTGTGCTAGGTTTAGGCTTGGGAAACGCCCAGAAGCTAGGTTACTCACACAGGAGGTGCGATTTGGCGAACCAAAGACAACAAGATTGAAGGAGGAAAATGGCAGGAGGCCTAAATTCTTCATTTTTTGGCCAAATGAGGTGCCGAAAAATCCCAGATAGGGGATTTTGGATGTTTTGAATCCATTGGCATAGTTTTCAAAGGCATTTGGAGACTTATATTGCAGTTTTTTCTACTTTGAAGTTTCAGGGAGCTCTAGGGAGCTTAGGGCCACCATTGATGGAGGTCATGCTCAGATGAGCCCAAGTCTATTTTCTGTGACTGAATAGTCATTTTTGACTAATTGTTATGCTCTGAACACATAGGTACAAGTTTCATAGGTAGTTGAGGACTTTTACAGGTGTTTTTTCCACCAGGAAGCTCAGGGAAGCTCAAGGTCACATGTAGAAGAGGTCATGCCCGAATGAGCCATGGTCCGTTTTCAGAGTTCTAATAGTCATTTTTGGGGTTTTTATGTATTCTAAACCCAATGGTATAGTCAGTAAATCCATTTGAGTTGAGAATCAAATTGTAAAAGAATCTTTGACAAACTAATCCCAGAGAGCCTAGTCCATTGATGGAGGCTCAAGGAGATGTAGCCTAGTTGGGGGTGAACTCCTTTATCATGTTCTTATTGTTGTGAGTTGTTGGTTATATTTGTTGCATGTTATGTTGTTGTTGTATTCCTTTAAACAACATTTAACCTTTTAAATAACTTCACACATAAACACAGAAAAGAAGCCTAAACTTGACACATAATTTCTCTTGCACAACTAAGGCATTGAGCAAGGTCCTGAAGTTTATTTTAATGGAGTAGAGGGTGCTTGCATAGAAAAACAAGTCATCCCCCTATTTTCAGATCATGTGGTATTAGAGCATGGTTTTTCTCATGTGATTGTCATTCAAAGCTAGAGATTTAGTTGTTGGTATTATTGTGCAAGTTTTGTGTTGAAGTTTGATATCTTGCAAGGATGGAGGAAGCTTCAAATAGTAAGAGTTCTCATACATCTTCATTAGCCAAGTTATTTGACAAAGAGATGTTGAAGGATTTTGTAACCATGAGAGATATGGTGCAAGAGATGTGGGAAAATAGGAGGGAGAGCATTGTCCTTCAAGAGAAGTTGATGGCCATGAAGGATGAGAAGCTCCAGCTTCTTGAAAAGTTGCATGAGATGGAGACTTAACTCCATGAGGCAAAGGAAACCCTTACCAAGTACATGCATGAACATGAGGTATGTAATGTTGGTTTTTCTTAAAATCCCTCTCAAGATGAATGCTTTGGTGTTTTTGAAAATCACACTAGAGGAATAGGGTCCAAGTTATTGTTAAAAATGGGCTATGAGGGTAGAGGGTTAGGCAAGCATGCACAAGGCATTGTTGAGCCTATTGTTGTTGAGGAGAGGCCCAAGTATAGAGGTCTTGGATATGAACAGAAAGATGGAACAAATTCCAAAGTTGAGGAGACAAGGGAAATAGTTCCAAGAACAACTTTTGTTGCAAGTTCAATCCCTCAAGCATGCAAAGTGTGTGTTCAAGATGAATGCAAATGTATGAAGCAAGAGAGTTGTGGCAGCCATGAGGACAAGAACACTATTGTTGGTCTTCAAAAGAGAGCTAGTAACTCTTCAAATTCACCTCCTCAAGAAGGTGATAAAGGTGAATGTTCAAGGTATATTTCTGCCTATAATTTAGTTGCTTTTGATTATGTTAAGCATGGTAAATTTGCATGTAAAAATGGCAGAAAAATTCCAAGTACATATTGTGGTTTATATAACCATCATGTTTCAAGATGTTGGAAAAGATTGACCACATTCAGGAAACTTTCCAAGCAAAGGCAACTTGAAAAGAAGATGCAAAAGTTTTGCACTCACTGCCAGAAGAGGGGTCATCTCATTGACCAATGTTGGACATTGCATCCAACCACTCATTCACAACACAAGAAGCATATGGATAAAGAGACTGACAAGAATGGAAGAGGAGATTCCATCATCGATGTGAGTCAAGATGATTCACAAGAAGATGATTTTCAGCAGAAAAAGTCACCATTGAATTGGCTTGGTAAGAAATGTTTAGATTTCTTGAACAAGTAAGGCTTGCATTTTTTATGTTTGTAGATGCACATTTCAGCCTTATGTATCCATTTCTGTTGAAAGTATGACAAGTTGTAGCAGTTTATCATAGCTTGTATGATGCAAGTTTGCATGTGAATGCGATTCTATTGAAGGCATTCTTGTTTATTGCACAACTTCGCCAGGAGGATGTAAAAGATGGGTATGATACTCACTTGTTGTAGCCATTTATATTTTCATTTTCAGCTCATATGTACCCACATGTTTTTGGGTTTATGTACTTATGTTGTACTTGAAGGAGAGTTGAAGAGCTATGCACATGCATGTGATTTTGTATGTGTAAACAATGAACTTTGTGATAGTTCATTTTGAGTGACCCATGAATGTAACATGGTTGTGTATCATGAATTTCGACTTGTCATTGGGAATGTAAATATGTTTCAAATGAGTCTCGACTTGTGTCGATGTTGTCTTGATGACCATGTTGGGTCAATCATGTTTTTCGACTTATGTTTAATCGATGGTGTTTGTTGGTTTGTAAGTCAATTTTGAGTACACCAAGATGCAGGAAAACACCATGTACATTGATGAAGTACAAGATGCGACCGTTATTGCTTGAAGAGAAAAACACTTTGTTGGCATCATTTTTAGTCTTGTATAAAATTTGTTTTCAAGATTAATGGTTTTCTTGGTTTGTGACAAGATGTTGCAGGAAAAAAATTTGCAGCCATTGTAGAGAATATTGTGTTGATGCCAAAGAGTTCAAAAAAGGGAATTGATTCTCAGTGGGAAGGCTGTCAGTCTTCCAAGAACAAAGAAAACAGTGGGTCGGCAACAACCAGAGAATAGTGGTTGAGGGACATAGCTAGTTGCAGTGCAAGGCATGTTAAGGTACCCAGGTGATTGCCAAAAAGACTTTTTCAAATAGAATCAGTTGATAGAACTTGGAAGTAGAAGAGTATTGAAGCTCAGGCAGATAATCATCAACTTTTGTTGGTCCAAAATCCTTTCAGTGGGAAGGTGTGATCAGAATCTGGACCAGGGGTTAAAATTCAGCCCAAAAATGAAGGTGTTTGGAATCGCTTCAAAACAGACAGGTGCATAGGCCCCCTCCTCAAGAACCCAACGCACTTCGAACGGGTTCAAATAGACATCATATGAGTGTTATATTGTGTTATGTTCAATTTTCCAAACAAGCAAAAATTTGATGACTGTATAGTTCGTACAACTGACGTGTTAGGGCCATACCTCACATGTGGAAGGTGATGTGGAAAGCTGACATGGAATGATGCTAACATGACAGGAACTAAGTTGGCAGTAGGTTGACAGGACACATGGGTGAATCATTTTGAGACACATGGAATTTTTATTAGCAAATGGGGTGGTGCCATGTGGCACCGTGTTATGGTTTTGTTGTAAAAATTTTATGGAGTCTATGGGGATCGAACCCCGGACCTTACCCCTCATGGCTGAACGCCTTCGCAAAACATGGGCTACCACTAGCCCATGTGTTAGTTCTTGTTATATATATGACTCGATATATATTTAAAATCATTTAAGTCTATGGATGAGCGCGGGGTCTGGGCTGGGGCTTAGCCCCAACCCCCGGTTACATGTGCGTTCCCACACGACCACGCCACGGAATTTTGTGCGGGTTCAAACCACGTTCAAATGGTTAACACCACGCACCCAACACATGGCACATCCATGTTCATTCTTGTAACGAGGCCCTTTTTTAGCGCTAGGACGTGGCCACATGTCCCCCGATGCGCCCAACACCTCTGCGATTTGGGGGCTTAGTTCCCTAACCGTTCTACATTTTTGTGCATTTTTTGGAAATTGGTGCATGTTCTAGGTTTAGGCATGGGAAACACCCAGAAGCCAGGTTACTCACATAGGAG
The DNA here is from genome assembly GCA_009831015.1 of Picea engelmannii. Taxonomy (NCBI): domain Eukaryota; kingdom Viridiplantae; phylum Streptophyta; class Pinopsida; order Pinales; family Pinaceae; genus Picea; species Picea engelmannii. Next base: position 85,967 of record ML796764.1, read on the forward strand.
GTGTGATTTGGCGAACCAGAGACAATAAGCTTGAAGGAAAAAAATGGCAGAAGGCCTAACTTCTTCATTTTTTGGCCAAATGAGGTGTCGAAAAAGCCCATCTAGGGGTTTTTGGATGTTCTGAATCCATTGGCACATTTTTCAAAGGCATTTGGAGACTTCTATTGTAGGTTTTTCTACTTTTAAGTTTTAGGGAGCTCTAGGGAGCTTAGGGCCACCATTGATGGAGGTCATGCTCAGATGAGCCCAAGTCTATTTTATGTGACTGAATAGTCATTTTTGACTAATTGTTATGCTCTAAACACATTGGGACAGGTTTCAGAGACATTTAAGGACTTTTACATGTGTTTTTTCCACCAGGAAGCTCAGGGAAGCTCAAGGCCACATGTAGAAGAGGTCATGCCCGGATGAGCCATGATCCGTTTTCAGAGTTCTAATAGTCATTTTTGGGGGTTTTATGTATTATGAACCCAATGGTACAGTAAATAAATCCATTGGAGTTTATCAGCATCTTGTAAAAGAATATTTGACAAACTAATCCCAAAGAGACTAGTCCATTGATGGAGGCTCAAGGAGATGTAGCCCAGTTAGGGGTGAACTCCTTTATCATGTTCTTATTGTTGTGAGTTGTTGGTTATATTTGTTGCATGTTATGTTATTGTTGTATTTATTTAAACAAAATTTAACCTTTTAAAGAACCTCACACATAAACACATAAAAGAATCCTAAACTTGACACATAATTTCTCTTGCACAACTAAGACATTGAGCAAGGTCCTGAAGTTTATTTTAATGGAGTAGAGGGTGCTTGCATAGAAAAACAAGTCAGCCCCCTATTTTCAGATCACTAGAAACGGGGGAAGCTAGAGAGTTGAAGATGCCTAGCCTTCTAGCTTCAACCCTAGCTAATCAATTCTCCTATTTACTCTTGCATCATTAAGGAAGACGGGTTCTTTGGCTAAGAGTGAGAGGAATTGTTTCCCAAATTCCCATGTGAAGGTTGAGAATGGACCATAGAGCCTAAGGGTATTGTAACCTACACATTGACAAGAAATAAAGAGCTTGGATAAAGCCAATTAAATGTTGGTTTTCCCATTTTGGTTTCCAAGGTAAACATTGAGTTCTTTTGTGATGATTCTCTCTATTTAGTGTGTTATTTTTTGTCTATGAATTTTAAATGAAGTGTCTCTATATTTAAATTGATGTGTGTGTTTTTCTAATGGGTTGAGAACTATTTTCTAGCTATATTTTGAGGATTTTCTTTGTTGGAACATATATATTTTTTCTGAACTTTAGACTTACATAAGTTTCATTCCGGTTTAAATAAGGACAAACGTGCACTTGAATATCACCATTGATGAATTCTTATGTTGAATCCAATGATTTAAAATCCGTAAAAGTTATGGAGCCGCCCACTCATTAAAAGGTCAAATCACTAAAGGCTACCTTCGAAATGTTGGGTTTCAGGGTTTCGCGATATTAAAATTCCAACATGTAAGAACTCCAAAGTTTCGATATACGAAGTCGCAAAACTATCTTAAGTTAAACCGGGTTAATTAAATGATTAAAATTGATGAACGATATTTAAACCTTATCACAATTTCACGTTTCGGGGATCCTACCTCGAACGACAACCAAAGTCTCGATACCCGAAATCATGAAACCCTTGAAGTTAATCATGATTATTTAAAAGGTTAAAAGTGATTAATATTAATTAATCAATCATGATTTCGTGATTCATAGAACATAGCTCGAACTAGTATAGAATATCTCGAGACCCAAAACCTCGAAATCTTTGAGGTTAATCATGATTAATTAAAAGGGTTAAACACAATTAAACTTAATTAATCACATCGTGATTTCACATTTCGTAAGTTATAGCTCAGGCTGTTATAAGATCTCCTGAGAGCCAAAATGCTGAAATTTACTTAATGATAACTATGATTAACTAATGCTTAAACAAAGATTATCTCTTAATTAATCCATCGCTTAATGATGACTCGAATAGATTCAAATTTCGTATGTGCTTTTCCCAAGCATGAACCACCAAAAATAAATGCCTTTACGACAATCATTCTAAATAAGATTTTGAACCACTGCTTGAATCTGGTTCATTAAAGAGAGTAAATACTCTGTCAGTGAAGGTATTGGTTGATCAATGAGATTAAAGGGAAAGGAATGAGAATTTGAATTTCATTATGCTTTTTACTGAGCTATAAAACTGAAGGATTTTACACCTTTCCTGTGGCAGATAACAGAGTTCGAAGGCTTGATACCATGGCTCCACGAAAATAACCTAAAGTGACTGGTGAAAGTTCGATCCAGAATGCATACTTTCTCTCTGACACCTCTCCCAGAAGCATAGACATCTTCAAATCCTGGACACAAGTATTCAACATATTACAATATGAATTGGTAAATTTCCCTGATGATTCAAGTGACAATGAGAAGGAGGACATATCTACCAAATACAAAATTGTTTCTTAGTCAGAACTACAGAAGATAGCTTTAGAGTACTGGGACAGATTGACATAACAAAACATCAGCTTGACATTAAGAGAAATATGGAAGAGGCTCAGGCCGAAATCTCACAGATAAAAAAGGTTGATATTATTCAGATAAATAGATGGCTAGTGAAGCCTAGTCTGCAATTACAGTCTATAGTTTTAGAAGATAGACGAATGAAAAAAATATTGCCTCAATTGGAAAATAAATTATATATTTTTTAGGCTAATAATTTAAAAGATCCCTCCAGACTGGTGGCGCAATTTGTGAGCAGATGCATCAAATGTATTGAGCAAGGAAAAGATAGCATCACTGGAAACAAATGAGATGACTTATGTACATTATTCATTTCGGAGTTGGAGAACTAGAGAGAAAAATGCCTCTACCAACATAATGAGGAGATTGACAAAAAAGATGCAAGTGAAGCGTTTCGCATTTTACATTTTGTAATTTTTACTATTTTAGAAATAAGGCGAATTCCAACCGTTTGGGGTTGAGAACCTTTTGTATAAATATAACTTTCTAAGGTTAATCACGGGCTGCTTCGTGCCGTATTGTAACTGAGAAAACTCATTTTATGTGAGTATTAATACAAGTGCAAACAGGGATTCCAAATTTTGTGTTGTTTGAGTTATGTGTCCTCTTTGTGTTTCATATATTTTGTTCTCTTTAAGTCATTCATGAACAAATAAATGATGACAATTTAGTACAACAACTATTGTGATTACGTTCCATTTATTATTTGATTAGAAAGCAATTTTTCCTCTGTAGTTTCTATCAACAAATACAAGACCTGCCTGTTATTTTGATTACTACATATTATATTCTTTCAGGAGTGCATTCTACATTTATTTCTACTATAAACAAGGTAAGACTCTTCTGTCATTGATGGCTTAGTTTGTTTAATAGTTTTGTAATTTTCTTCTCCTCTTTCAATTTGATAAATTGACTCAGATGATGAAATACGGCCTCTGTTCTATTCAGATATTAATTCCATTTGAGGATTTAACTCTCACACAACTAACGGAAGAAAAAACACCTTTAAAACAAACTTTCCTTAATTGTTGATGCCTAACATTATTTTTTGAGCCTTAAGTTTAATCTCAGGAACAACAGTCTTCATGAGCAAATGAATAATCCCAACAACTCTTTATTCTCATTTATTCATCCATTTATGAGATTATAAATTTAAGGTTTTCACCATAGATTTGTTGCAAATATTCAGGGATGTTGTATAATCATTATGGAGTTAACTCCAGAATGATTATACAACAACTATGACAAACTGTGAAAACATACACACCAAGAATCTTCAGGGAGTTTCTAATTTGTTTTTTTAAGAATCTTCAGGGAGTTTCTAATTATTCATTCACAAGTTGCATTCTATGGTTGTTTTTTGAGCTCGTACACTTGCCTCAACATTGTAGAGAGGCCATGTTTTGCCTCTAGTTATTGCTTGAACTCATGGGTAGCTTGTACGATTTTGTTTCTACCTTCATGGAGACTATATGGGGGTCGTATAGGCTATACACACAATGTATGAGTGGCCTCTTGCTTCCTGCAGTTGCATGATCTCATGTTGGGTGTGTGAGTTTTTTTGAAGCTCGTATTTTTGTCTTAAGTGGCTAGAGTGAAAAATCATGCCATCCAACCAAGAGTTGACTTGTTAAAACAAAAATATAATTTCTCTCCCATGCATTGTACTCCAAAATTTGACTCCAACACTACATATTTTGGATTAATGGCATGGCTTGGTTAAAGGTTATAAGAATGGTCCCTCTCTTAGTGCTATCCAAATAGATGGTTAAAAAAATGGTTGTTTCCCTTATCTTTTAAGTCCTTTCAAAGGCTTGAAACCAATACATGAACCTTGTATTTTTTTAAGTGGTTGAATGCAATGAATAATAGCCAATTCATGCATATGCTAATGAATGGAGTTTCTATGTTATTGAAGTTTTAATTGAGTGGAGTTAGTAACAAAGATGAAGATTTCACACTAGTATTATCCAAAGATAAGTGACCAAAGGTAGATTAATATTGCATCTTACAACTTAGTCTTACAAATACTTTTAGGAATTGTGGGTGGGAATTACTCAAGGATTCGTGTTGGTGAAATAGACTAGTTGTAAGTGAAACAGACTAGTTGTAAGCCTATTGTTTATGGATCATGGGGTGATGGAGAATGCAATTAAAGAACAACAAGATAACTAATGATAAATTACAAGTACATAACATCATGTTAGATGATGAATCAACATCATGATTAGGCATTGTTGGATGCCACATTAATCATATAAGCATCCCATGTCATGAATTAAGGAAATGAAATAAAACATATTCCAAAAATAAGAGATACAAACTTAATACACAATGGGAAAATGGTTATCTTGAGGAGGGTGACATAGTGGACCATTAAGTCAATTACAAATATAATCATATTTGACATTGTTAAATCATCATAATGGAAAATAGAGATCATGGGACCACCTTTTATGTAAGAGAGCTATATGAAAAATCCATAGGATTGTTGAGAGATGATATAGATAAAATTTGACATTATTAAAACAAAGATTTCATAGCCTATTTAAGAAATATATGGTTAGATATTTGGGCTTTAATACCCCATGTACGAGCTCTATGACTGGTTTCATAAGATCATATCTTCACACTTAGTTGGGTCTTCTCCTTTCTTATTTCTCCTTTTGTATCCAATATTTGATGTATTAGATACCACAATAATTAATATCATTTAGAAAAGTGATCATATCATCTACAATGGACTTGCATTTTCCCCCTAGACATATAATCTTGATATTGATTAGAGAGGTGACACTTGATAGAGTTTGATATGTGTTGGAGAAGTGACTCTTGATAGTCCTCTATGAATTATTATAAATAAATTGAATTGAGTTTTTTTTTTCAAATTATTTCCATTCAATCTACATCTTTGACTAATAAAGTTCCTGCTTCATATGTTTATTTGTTTTCGCTAGTTATTGCATGATTGTGTATGAAAATCAATATGATTATAGCTAGATTATTTCATCTATTATTTGATATTTTCTTTGGCATTCTTTATTTAACATGATCCATGGAAAACACCTTGCTTTATCAATTTTATTCCCTTTCAATCAAGGCCCTAATTGTGAATGATTAACTCCATTACCCATTTGATAGACATTGATCATGAGTGATTCAACCATTTTCTTTGCATTTATATTTGTTAGCATGAGACACATTGTTAATTGAGTATGAGTGTTTTATTGAATATCTATAAATTAAAACCAGGGACACCCCCTATAGTGAGAAAAGCCTGGGATATGAAATGAGAGGTAAATGTTGAGGTGACAATGGGAATTACCTCTAGATTTTCCCATGGGTTTCTATGAGTGGTCCTAGGACTTGAAATCATTGAAGAATAGGTTTGGGAGGCAAAAAGAACGATCCTTGGAAGTACCTTAATGACTCAATGAATCTCGAGGTAGTTTGGCACCCTTCCATATTTTCTTTGCACTCTCATGTATTGATTTGCACGAATACCTTATTTCCTACAATAAAATTTATGTCATCTTTATGTTCATCATATTAATTATCTTATTGATCCCTTATCCAAAATGGATAATTATATGATTTTTCATTTATCTTGGTACTTTTAGGGTTGAAAAATTAGAGGAATTTTCTCGCATGGACCATTTTAGGGGTAGTTGCCAATTTGGTGATTTGGGATCTGGAAAATTCCAAATCCAGTTTGAAGCATCAAACAACACTTTTAGGGGTCAAAAATTTGTGAGATTATCTCTAACCCCCTGACATTATTCTACACATTAACATTTTTATAACGGTGTGAAAATCACCTCTATAAAAGTTCATATGCAGAAGTTATGCCTCTCACAAGTTGGCCTATGCTATTGACCATCATGGTACTAAGAGGATGCCATGTTAGCCCCCATTACCCACACGTGTGGGGCTAGTAAAAAGTGGAATTTCAATAATATTCTAGAGGGTCCAAAACCCTGACACTAATTGAGGGTTGAGGCATGCAAAAAAATGTAACCCTAATTGTAGATGACTATCGGGCTATGTTAAATATTGGTCCACTAGGGAAGGAAGGGGTTGGTATTGTTATTGCTACATAGTTGAGAAAAGCATCTAGGAGTGGGATATTGAATCATAACAGAGGAGGTAGAAGATTTGGTACTATTCATTCAAGTCATAGTGTACATGGAAACTCCATGGTGAGTTCTCCTTTCTTTGTAATTACATTTTAGAACTAAGAAAAAGAGATTAGAGCATAGACCCCACCTTCTAGTTGGGTTTTCTCCCATACGGGGTTTCCCGGGTCACATATTGTGTTCATTTATGTAGATAGTGTGCTCATTGATTTTTCTTTCATTTCATTTTTGGTTATTTCCATAATTTTGAGAACTATGCTAATAATATTAAATATGAGATATAAGGTAATAAATTGCATAATAAAATATTTCAAAAGATTGTAGGATCTGTAGTGATGAACTATTACAGTGGAATATCCATCACAATTTACACATGATATTGGTTCCAGAGAAATTTTCTTTGGGGTTTTGTGGGAAGTTTCAAGATCCAAGGATTAGATTAAGAAGAAAAAGGAAGGATTTTTGTAACAAACCTCAGCATGAGGAAAATGAAGGATTTTTGAAGCTGAAAGAACAATTCGTTGATATCTCTTGCAGCATATATTTCCTCATAGTAGCACTAGAGAACAGTTTTATACCTTTTGGGGAGGTTGGTGGATCTAACTCATAAGTTGGATTAGATGAGAAATCAAGAGATAATGAAGACCTAGAAAAGGATCTTAAAAAAGAGTCAAAAAAAGAGAAACCAAATTTCAAGGTCATCACTTCCTCACAATCTATGCTTAAAATGGAAGTGAAAGTGGACACAAAACCCTATGAAAGTGAGATTAATGGTGTTATGTTGAATCATTGGTTCCAACAATTTGATTTTTTTTCATTGTGCATAACATAAAAGAAGAGAAAAATATTTCATTTGTTCGACTGAAATTAGAGGGCCATGCCTTATGCTATTGGAAAATCCACATGAAGACACATAGGTTGGAGTTTGATTCCCTAATAACAATGTGGGAGGAATTTAAAACTCTCATCAATTCTTGGTTCTACCCTATTGGTTATGTAGAGGACCAGTGGATCTATTGGCATCACTTTAGATAGAGGCAAGGGTAGAGTGTGCAAGAGTACACCGCCAAGTTTGAAAACAAAAAGTGATTATGTTGGGTATATCTCTGAAGAACCAAAACAAACTCCTCAAGTATATAGGGGGTCTACATAGTCATGTATAGAAGCAAGTGAAGCTCTTTAAACATAGGGTAGTTTATGAGGCTTGTGTGCAAGCACAATACCTAGAGAATATAGGCAATAAGAAAATATATCCAAGTGGTTTGAAACATAAATACAACCAAGATTCTTCCAAGGAGGGGGAGAATAAGTTGAAAGAAAGGAAAAGAAGACAACAGCCACTACACATAAGTGAAAGGATCCAAACAACCACTATAACAATTGTAATATCAATGGTCAAACCAATGATAATTGTTGGAAGCGACATATAGAGCTAAATACAAATAATTGTAAGAAGGATGCCAAGAAGAAGTACTTGTTATTTATGGATGCAAGAAACTAGGTAGAAAGCAACTAGGATTTAGATGAAAAGTATGTTTGCATTAGAATATAGAAGGAGGTGAACCTAAGTAGCCTTCATCAAAAGGAAGAGAAGGAGATGGCTAAAATATTCCATATTAAGATCAAGGTCAAGAAGACAAAGGTGGATGTACTATTCAATTCTAGTTCATAGGCCAACCTCATAGTAGAAAATTTGGTCAGAAAGTTTAGATTGGAAGTTCATTATCGTCCTAATCCATAAGCATTAGGATGGATAAATAAGGATTTAGAGCTCAATGCCACTAAACAATGTAAGACCAACTTCACTATAAGTGAAAACTATATTGATGAAGTGGAGGTAAATGTAGTACCAATTGTTGTGTGTGGTGTAGTGTTTGGAAGCCCCTACATCTATATGAGGGATGCAATCTTCATGAGGAGACAAAACTAGTATCTCCTTATAAAGGATGGGAAGTTTTCCATCATTTATGCACACAAAACTAAATCCAAGATATCTTTGGTAAGTGATAACTAAAAGCTAAGAAATTGATCAATTCTAGTAGGAAGTTTGTATGACTTTTATTAAGAGAGAATCGAGGAGGTGGTGAATCAGTAAAAGTAAATGTGTCTCTAAATGGATGTACTAAAGAGTATAAATGTTATTTGTAGTTGTTTTAGGCATATAGAGAAGTGTTTCAAGAGCCTAAAGGGTCACCACCTTAGAGGTAAGTGGAGCATGAGATATAGTTGTCTGGCTCTCTATTGCTAAATATTGGGCTATACAGATAGTCCATCCTGGAAGTAGCCGAAGTGAAGAAATAGTTGTGGAAGCTGTTGGAGTAGGGAATAATTTGACCAATAACATCACCTTGTGGGTCACCTATCATCATAGTACCTAAGAAGTATGTGACTTGGAAAATGTGTATCGACTATAGAGATTTGAACAAGATCACCCTCAAGAATCGATACCCTTTGCCCATGATCAATGATTTGTTAGATTAGGTGGAGCATGCCAAGTACTTCATAAAGTTAGATATCAATTTGAGACACCAAAAAATACGAGTTAAAAAAGAAGACACCTAGAAGACCACATTCAATACAAGGCAAGGTATATATGAATATCTGATAATGTCTTTTGGTTTATGTAATGGAGTAGGTACATTTATGCATTTGATGAGCAATGTATTGCATCATTTTATAGATTCATTTGTTATAGTGTACTCAAATTATATATTGGTTTATATCTCTACTTGGGAAGAGCATATCTCAAATCTCATGCAGGTGTTAGAGACTCTGAAAAAGCATCAATTTCTATCCAACTTCAAGAAATGTGAGTTTTCTTAGCAATCATTGGTGTATTTGGGGTATGTTATTAGTGGAGGGGAACTCAAGATAGATCCCATGAAGATGGAGGTCATCCTCAAGTGGATATTTCCTAGTAATGTCATGGAAGTTGGGATCTTTGTTGGGGCAACACAATACCTATGGAAGTTTATGGAATCCTTTTCAGTTGTAGTTGCACTACTTCATGGCATCATAATAATCAGTGGTAAGAGTGTCTAGTTTTTTTTTTGGGTGGGGGGCTGATTAATAGAAATCTTTCGATGAGATAAAACATAATATTAGTCAAGCATTGGTTCTTGCATTGCCTAATTTGTATAAATGGAGATGGATGCAACTGGATATTCTATGGGAGCAATCTTGATGTAGGGAGGTAAGTCAATATGTTATAATTTTGAAATGTTTCATGGTGGAGTCCTGAACTACCATGTGTACGATAAGGAACTCTACACCCTGGTTCAAGTTGTTAATATGTGGAAGCAATATCTTATGGTAAAGGAAACCATTATCCACACTAATCACCACCCATTGTATTGTTTCCAGGCCCATGGTAACCTTTAGAAAACTGGACACTACAAGTGGATGCAATTTATACAAAAGTTTCATCTAGTTATGAAATATAAGAAGGGACACATTAACAAGTTGGAAGAAATGTTTTCAAGGCCACCCACATCCAAGATTACAACTTTGGGATCTCTTATGCATATAAACCTTTTTACCCGTGATGCATACAAAGAGGCATACACCAAAGATGGGGACTTTAAAGAGGTGTTTCAACAACTACATGGAAAAATTCATGTATAAGAAGGTGACTATAAGGCCAAATATCATCTCAATAATGGGTTTCTATATAAGGTAAACAAGCTCTGTGTCCCTAGAGGTGTAAGATTGAAACTCATGAGAGAAGCTCACACCTCCAAAGTTGTAGGACATTTTAGTGTTGGGAAAAGAGTTACCAACTTATAGAGATATATGTATTGGCCTAGAAGGCAAGAGGATGCATACTTTTTTGCACCAACAAGCCTAGTAAAAGAAAGAGGGGTTTATTCCATCCCTAACTTGTACCCATTAGACCCTAGGATAACATCTCTGTGGATTTTGTGGGTGGTTTGACAACAACCAATAAGGGACGTGACTATATGTTTTTGGTAGCTGATAGGTTAAAACAAATGTGCATTCTTATGCTTTGTAAAAGGACCATCAAAGGACAAGAAACAAACGTGTTCTTTGAAAGTGTTTTGGTTCACTTTGGAATACCAAGGAGTACCATATCATATAGGGATACTAGATTTCTCAATGCCTTTTGGACGACACTTTGGGAGAAGATGGATACCAAGTTGAAAAGATCTATATATTTCCATCTACAAACATATGGGTATATAGAAGTAGTCAACAAGACACTGGTTCATCTTTTCAGGGGTTACAATCAAAAGCATCCAAAGATCTAGGATGAAAATTTGATTTTCATTCAACACTCTTATAAGAGAGCGGTCCACACTTATACTAGTAAGTCCCCTTTTGAAACTTGATTTGGTTGTTTTCCACCATTACCCTTGGATGGTGTATATGGAAAACAAGGAGGAGTGATGGAAAACATCACATGGGATGCATTAAAAGTAGGAAAAAAATTGTTGAAAAGATTGGGTAGATCCATTTGCAAGTATAAGGGACATTGAAGAAGTTAGAGGAAAAGTACAAGTCCTGACATGATCAACACAAAATTGAGAAAACATTCAAGGTGGGAGACAAAGTTTGGTTACATATGAACAAATAAAGGATATAGGGTTAGGGTAATAAGATCAAGGTGTTATTGTATATTCCTTTTCAAATATTCAAGAAGGTGGGTGATAATGCCTATAGACGTAGTTCACCCCCATATATGTGAATTTACTTGGTAATGAATGTGGAATATATGAAACTCTATGAACCTTCCATGTTGGATCAAGAAACTAAGGAGTGGGTCCTACCTACCATTAGAGGACTTAGCACCAGAAGCTCAACCAAAGTTGGTTGAAGATACAATTTTGTAGAAGAAGTCCAGAACTATCAAACTAGGATAGCATGAACTCTAGCAGTTTGGGTTGAAAGGACAACTTCTGGGAAAGGTGAAATGGTACTCCATGGAGAAGGTAGAGGATCTAGATACCAAACCAATTCTATTGTTTATTTTGAAAGCTCTTCCTCTATCCCTTCAACCAATGTTAGGGACCCCTTTTGTTATGTTCCCCCCTCCCTCCCTCCTGTAAATTCTAACCTTGTACAATATCTACTGCAAACTGATATTCAGAAAAGAACAGAAAAGATACAATGGAAAATACAAACATTACACAAAGATTTTTCACCTGGAAACCCAAACCGGGAAAACCAACATATATTATATCCATACCTTGTGTTACATTGTTTACAATACAATATACATATAGGAGCCAATGACATCCAAAACCCTAACCCAATGACCTGGATTAGTCCAAAACCCTAATTCCTTAACCAAAAATAGAAAACCATCGGCAAAAAACCATGTGTCAAAAAAACCACCTAAATATCATGTGGTCCCGGAAATATGTCGTCTCGAAAAAAATATTTTGGGGGTGCTGCCCCCCTCTAACCCCCCTGCGCGCCCGGTGTAGATGCTCAGACACTACTACTCGTGCAAAGAATATAACACATACCCAACATTCTCCCACTTGTTGTTTTCTTTGCACACAGGGGGTTACAGGGTTACATAGTCAACAATCTAGGGCAACAATGCCCATGGATCCTCTACACCAAGAG
>ML796764.1:120676-153514 GCA_009831015.1 Picea engelmannii
GATTAGAGGCCCTTGATTGATCTCCCTTACTTGGATTGAGGGCCAAGTTTCTTAAAAGATTGCATTCTGCTTCCAATACTGCCAACTGCAGCTTCAATTCCACTAGAGACCCCATAATTTATGTTATATGGGAAGTGACATGTTGTTCTATCTTTTTAACTTTTGAAGTGATAGTGAGAATTGAGGCTCTGTTGCAATGGATATGCTCCTCATGACTTCTGAGGACTCTAAATATTTCATGGATATCTAGAAGATCTGTTAGGAATAAATATTGGCCTATTTCTTATGCTAATTCCAAATACACTACTCTTCCATAAATTCATCTCTCATGTCACCCTTAATGTTTCTTGAATGAGCCCATGCAAAAAATCTTCCAAAACAGGGGATGCTTCCGAAGAACAAAATTAAAGCACTAGTAAATATTAGAAAGAGAGACCAAGGAAAGTCCTCATTCTTTGATAGAAACACAAGAGGTGACCTGAGTGAGCAAATGCCCATGTTCATGGATAAGACTCCAAGGATAGGGCTCTCGTGATAACTTACAACAAACCAAGATAATATAACATGGTTTCTTACTAGACCTCTCAGAACTAGTGTCCTAGCTTCCCACAGATGCATCCTAAGCAACATAACCATAATCCCAATGTGAAAAATAATAAAACCAACATCCTATACGTAAGCATGTGCATTCATATCTTCAAACATGTGAAGGAGGGCCTTACGTCCCTTCTAATTATTGTCCTGACACTTAGTTTGGAGTCCTAGGTTGCAAGCCATGTGAAGGATTGATTGTTTGATATGTGTCCTTGTACCCATAATTAATTAAGGGATTAAATGTTGATTAAAGGTGTCATTAACCAAAATAACACCCTCTTTTAATGTTGATGCTTAATTTTCCCATCAATTTGCTTCACAATTGTTCTACCACATAACGTGATAATATGAGATTTTATTGAAAGTGCTCACCTCTTGTTTGCTTCGTGCAATAATAGATGCTAAGGGGTTGTCAATTGGAATTGGGTTGAAACCCATATGATTTTTGATCATCTTGGAGTCTCCTACTACAACCAATGATTGAGCATATGAGCCTTTAGTTATTTTCAATCCTTGCCATAGCGCATATGCTTCTACTTGATTGTTGGATACAACACCAAGTCCCCACATGAAGGAAGTTTCAATTCTTCCTCCAGGGTCCACGATGACCACCCTACACCCACCAATCCAATAACTTTTTTCTTATATTTAAATAATAATAATTTGTTCTTATTAAGGATTATTTAATAAATATTAATAATTATTATAATTAATTTTAAAAAATTATAGTTAATACTGATTACAATAATTAATAATAATAATAATCATAACAATTTATTAATAATATCATAAATTATATTACATTACTAATCATAATCATAATCAATTATGTTCATTCCAAATATTTACATATTTCACTTACCTAGTCATTGAAGTTATATAAAAAAACAATGAAGATATTGGAGATCATATATTTACGTAAATCAAAGCACTAAAACATTGTTTATGTTTGCCATGTTGATATGTTTGTGTGCTCATTAATTTATTGGGCCAAGCATATGTTTATTTTTGTTTATTAAAATATAGCTTATGGAATAACAATTGTCATTCATTTAAATTCTTCAAATATCATTAAGAACCCACCACACACACACACCACCAAGAGTATAATGAATACTTGACGAAAGTACACTTCTAATTCTACGTGATCACCACTTGCATTTACATCATCCTCTTCTTGACCTAGTGCAACAATTGCAATATGTACATTTTCAAAAAACCATTTTCCCTTAGGTGCACATGGAATAACAAGCCACCAATTTTCATCAAAGATACCAGGATGGAAGAAGAACCTATTTATTGTGTTTCGAAAGAACAAATAATTTGGCTTAACATGCCGACATTTCTCTACATATGTCAATATAATATAATTCACTATCTAGGTCATATCTAACAAATCTCCTTCTATCAAAAATATGAAACCATTTAAATTTAAAAATCGCATATTTAAAGGACCTATAGTCCAAATCAATTATCTCTTGAATGGTGCCAACATAATCAAGTTGTCCTTCTATTGGGTTTGTATCCCTTGAACTTACACGACCCTTTTTTATCAAATGCAACAGACACTCCATAATCACACCTTTGTTTTCCATGACATACACTCTTCACTCTAAAATGATGACCATATCCCACATTGGAGGATATGTTCATATCTCCATGCATAGAAAAAATTGCATGTTAAAATCAATAATTATTCTTGAACTTGTAACAATACATAATGTTCAATTAAAATTTATGCAAATAATTTCATGATCAATCCAACATCACATACCATTATTTCACATCTAATTCATGTGTTCAATGCATCTAGTTCACTTTCTTGTTGGCTAGTCCAAAACTTTGAATTTGCTCCTTCACCCATGTGTTTGTACACTCTGTGGACCATTGATAACACAATTCTAAAAGGAGTGGAATACGGGGGTTTGGCCTTCTAAATTATTGTATGTCTTTGTGTCATTTTTACACATCTCATCATACACTGCCACCCATTTTCTAGTAGCCTCCATATTGAACGAAATGAATTTATTCCTTTTATCTCATTCATCCTCATCTGCAATGTTGATTAACACTTAATATTATTTGTTTTTACAAGGAAAATAGTTGTTCCTTTAATAGCACAACTATAACCATATATTTGTGAAATAAGTATACTACCTCTCAAAACTTGTGTTTCTCAATTAGTTTCAAAATATCTCCCCTTATAATTGGTCTTCATCATAATCATCATTCCACATGAGTGGAGCATCTATGTGCATTGTTTTTGTGAACTTGGACATGAAAAAGAAATATTCATTAATAATGTACCCTTTAGGACATGCTCATCGACTTACAAACCCATTAAGTGTTTTCATATACCTCTTTGGGAAGAACATACATATACAACTCACCACACCAACTAATTGAATTTATTTTACCAAATGTACCAAAATATAGACCTGAGTATCAATAAAACTAGTAAGCAACTATGTCTCAAAAACACAAATGATTTCCACTATTTCATCATGCAATCTACGGATGCTCATGACATGTATCTCTTTGGATGTGATCCACCTAAATTCAAGACAACTTGAATTACTATTTAGTAGTTTCATATAAAATGTTGTGGCAGTACTACTTGATATTTTGAGTATATATTCAATGAAGATAAATTTATGGTCTAGATAAGAATTATGAGAAAGCAACTTTACAATGCAAATATTTGTTGGATGGCATGACACAAATCTTCTGTGAGACTAGTGGATCCACATATAACTATTAATTAGATATGTTGAACATATGCATCCTAAAATCAGATAGACGTGTTGAACATATGCATCCTCAAAATGGTTATAATGTGGTCATAATATTACAAGGCCTCAATTAAGAACTCTGGACTAATTTATTTCAAACCCGCATTAGTACTTTAACAAATTATGATGATCATGTGTCTTGAGACCAAACCATTGACCATCGATAGTGAATGTTTTTCTTAATGAAGAATTGTATATTGCCAGTATTCTGATTGTACAAATCATATACTTCATAGCTCTAAGTCACCCTTAGACAATATCCACAATGCAACAAGATAATTTTGTTTGGCCATGCACATTGGTTGTTTCTTTGTCTTTGGCACCACTAAATATCTTCTAAATGCATTGTTATCTTTTTCAATTGAAGATATATGTTTCCAATGAGAATCTGATACATTATTGAACATGTGCATTGGATCCAATAAATGTTTCCCTTTAAGTTCTTTCCAATATGAAGGATCATAGAATTTGGAAGCCCTATTCATTATTTTTGGCATGCAATCAAGAGGATTTTTTAATTCATCTAAATCTTCATCAATATCATATAGGTCTCCATTGAGTATATCCTCTTATCCTGCTTCAATGCAAGATTCAATCTTCCTTGACCAAGCCCATGCTATGAGGAGGGGGTCTTACCTCAACGTGTTCATTAAAATCTCTCTTCATTTGATGAAAATGATGGTATCATTGAAAAAACAACTTATGTCATTGATAGACACACTTATGCAAAATTTTAGAATACCTTGGACAAATTTGTGTGCCACATTTTAGACAAGTGAACAATCCTTTTGTCCTTAGTCCTAAACCATGAAAGTAAGAAAAATAGGCATGACACGTCAATTGTCGATGAAGGCTAATTACTTATAATTGGGAAAATGATTTAAACTATTCCAAAATAAAGGTTATACCTTAGCATACTGCAAGCCCTAAAAAGTCATGGATTTCCCAATAGATCATATGATAAATCATAAATAACCTCTCACGTATAGGTTGTGAATATTATACATCTAAATGACATTCACCATAGGAGAAACACCTCCTTTATCAATGATTCCAAGAAATGTCCATGTCTCTAACTTGATGCTTTCTAGGCATAATGAGAGACAACATCAAATTCTTTTTTTTCACATCCATCCAAGGAGGAATTTTATAATTTATTAGGAGAATGGGCCAAATTGTATAATTTACAGTTTGGAAATACATCAGATTCACTCCATCTATCACTAAGACAAGTCTTATACTTTATCACTCACGTATAAATTTTCCATGTCATGTATTCTCTATGTGTTATTGCCTCATAATCTACAAGAACACACAACATATCTTATCCACTCCCATTTTTTGTATTCTAATCCATATATTCAACTAAATATTTACAATGAAACATGTGTGGCAATCTTGGAATTATGGACAAGTGGCATAATACTTTTTGTGGGACATTTTTTTCCTTTACATTGGAGTTGTAGTGACTTGTTTTTCATTTTGGACACACCTACTTATCTTTATGTCGTCCTGTGTATAAGATACAATCTTTTGGACATGCATTATATACTTTATAATCAACACCCAAATTAGTCAACAATTTTCTAGCATATTTATGTGAACTAGGAAGTACATTGTCCAATGGCAACAATTTATACGTCAATAAACTAATCCAAACTCACATTAACAACTAACCAACAATTAACAAGCTAGAAATATTAAATAAATCACAAAGCACACTATACTATAGTACACATCACATTTTATACTTTAACAAAGATGTAAAGTTGTTGGTTGACCATCCATATGTTTCTTTCACATTATAAAGCATCATAAAATAGTCAAATTAGAGGACTTTGCTTTACTAATCATTGTAATAAGGGGTGTTTGTGTAGCATGTGTTAAATGCTATGGTTTAATTCCATGGTCTTCAATGCCTCCATCCATATCTTCTTCATGTTCATCAACTACATGAATGTATTCCTTCTCAAAAGAATCATGTAACATTTGGTTTCAAATTATGTATCGTGTACGATTTCATATCCACTATTTATATTCACATTGTTTTCCCCATGTTATTCATTTCTATTAGTGCCATTTGAACTCTCAGTATTAAATACAATAGTATTTGAATTAGGAAGTGGCTATTGTAAATAAGGTGCATTCAAAAACGTGTTGTAGTCATCATGGGAAACATTTTTTCTATATGCCCTTCTCTCTCTCCAAGAAGCAATAGTGCAATGAAATGGAAGAGGCATAATAGTAGAATGTTCATCATCCCCTATATCATCCTAAAAATACACAATAATGATACTATCATCACTTCTATCATCATTATTGTAAAATTGGATACCATATGAACAAACATACATTGTATTTATAACTCCTAGTACAATAGATAAAATCAAATTCAATGCAATAACTAATTTGAACAAAGCTCCATGAGAATGTTGCACATAAATAATTTTAAAAGGAATGTCTTAATTCTTTCAATATTCCATCAATAGAAATTGTCACTACACACTTTTAAAGTTGAAAAATTATATAATATCATTTTGTTGCATTCTTCTTGCATCCATTGGGACCTTTAAGGGAAGACCGACTACTTGTATTTGTTTTCAAATAT
The DNA here is from genome assembly GCA_009831015.1 of Picea engelmannii. Classification (NCBI taxonomy): domain Eukaryota; kingdom Viridiplantae; phylum Streptophyta; class Pinopsida; order Pinales; family Pinaceae; genus Picea; species Picea engelmannii. Next base: position 126,671 of record ML796764.1, read on the forward strand.
GTACATACCTAGAAAAAAATATGGCTCACCAATAACTCATATTTGACAAACGAATTTTGAATTGTAGCTAAACAAACATATAATTTCACAATCCTAGACACGAACCTTTCATTGTCATTGATTACCTCAATAAAAATACCATTTGCATTTATTCATTTTTTTTATTTGTTAATAAATCATGCAATGTTCTCATGTATGCAAAGATGACCATCTACATATACATAATCCTTTAAGTTTCATAGTGAATTCAAGCACATACTATGCTTGAATACTTGAATGATGTCACTCTAGCATAATCATTTCATCTATAATGAGGTCCACAAAAGCTACTAATGTAACCTCTCCCTGGTGTGGAATGTGCACAATTTGACATGATATATAGGCATAAGTTTTCTCCTTTGATTTTAGAAGGGGAAATCATGAAATTGTAGTTACAATATGAGAAAACCTCTCATAAAGCCAGAAACACCCTAGATGCAAGCCAGGAACCATATGTGGATATATTGTATGACTCTTTATATGGTGGCACCGGGTTTCTTGGGATTTGTGCATCACCAACACCTTCCAAAGGCATTCGTTGATTGGTAAAAGGCTTGGATAATTTTTGTGTTCTTAGATATTTTTCCTTCCTAATGACACAACCACCATTTGTACTCTCAAAATCTAAGGAACATTTATCATTTAAGGAATGTTTGGATGGTTGCCTTATAATATTCATATTTTCCTAGATGCGATTTTGAGGAAGGGATGAATATGTGTATGCTTTATAGGACCTAAGGGGTTTGCAACAACGATTGTAGAAAAAAGTGAAAAAATCATAAAGAGTACATCATGTTAGTAATGTTACATTACAATCCATTTAATATGGTTTTTAACTCCTTTGCAATTAGAAAAACCACACACCATTGATGCTTCATAGTAAAGATAAAATGTATCATCTTTGTTTACCTCTAAATTTGTCACTCTATTAGATTATTGCATATCACAATTCACTATATAAAGTTGACCTTAGGGAACATTAGGTATTGATTGGGGTCTATTATGCATATATAGTCCAATTAATATCTTTTGATATTTGATTTTAATTAGGTGACAAACTTTATCAAGATCAAAAATTGGGGAACTATCACTAGTTTCTTACAAATCATATACATATACACATAGATATTAATCACATCACTAGCCATCATAAAAAACATTTTCATGAATTCATAACTACAATTCTTAATTTATTAATTTGCATACATTCCTTCTTACATGTGACATTGAAGTACCAAGAGAGATGCTTGGAGATAGATTTCGAATCTATAGATAATAACCGTAATAAACATGAGAATTTAAATATGCATATGCCAAACTCCATGTGGGAAAAAAAAATATAATCTTTTGAAATTGAAGTGATGTACTAAGAGCATTATTACCATAGTTATTCATTAATGCAAATAGATTAGGTCGGGAATCATTTGTGCTATATGAAAAATAAAATACTCAAAGATAATGTGCTTCTATTGAAATCTATGTTAAGGTGGTGCAACAATCGTTTTATAAGTGTGTTTCAATCAGTCATGATGTAAATATTTGATGCAAATATATTGCACGATGTTTTTGCAAAGTAAAAGCATGTTTATATGACTAGCAATCCACCACTCAAAACATATATGGGCCTTCCAATTGCTCTCAACTGATGGTGATGAAATCCATTGAATACAACAAGTGAAGGCATGATAAAAGATGGTATTAATGAAGAGTTCTTGGGGAAACTCTAAGAATACTAAACCTATCTGTCTCAATTGTTTTCACAATCCCATGAAATCCACTTGGTGATTAACCTAAGTTTGGAAACTAAGTACCTCTTCATGGATTGTGGACAAGGAGTTATTGGCTTCCAACTGTTAAGGGGAAACAACAAAGCTTAAAAGAGATAGGTCACTCCATAAAAATCCTAGTCTTTACCTAAGCAATGACGCTTAAACAAGAGTGCATCCCTTGTACTGCTAAACAAATCCATTCGAAATGATTTTAATTTCCCTAGAAAAATAACTATGTTTGAATGAGAAATAATCATGGGGAGTTATTTGGGTGCCTATCCCTACAATCCTAGCTTAAACTATAGATTCATTTATGACCTCAATGGATGAACTAAGTCAACTAGATGATTAAGTTTCTTTAATTTAGAGAGTTAAGCTTGGCTATTTTGATTTGAGATGTGATGAAAGAGGTATTTCACAATTTCGATAGTTTCTTATTCACCAAGATCGCTTGTGAATAAAGAGCATGCTATAGTAGAAGAGACTTCATGTCCTTCATTTGTGTGCACAAGTGAGTGTTAGAAAAAATGATAAATAATGGAAGTAAATGTTGAAAATAAAATTCCTAATGAAATTGTAGAAAAAGAAAAAATTAAGCGATAGGTACTTAAACAAATGAGTTTGTTCTTTATCTAGTTGTCTTCCTTGATTGTTTTAGAAATATAAATAAATAAACAAGAAGTAAATGATGCTAAATTATGAAGTAAATATTGGAAATGTAAGTGCAAATTGAAGCAATGAACTGTAAAAGTGATAAGTACTACAAATAATAAATTTCATCCCTTACCTAGGAGTCAAAGAAAGAAATAATTATAATAATAATAATTTTAAATTTCTAATATTATTATTATTATTATTATATTATAACTATATTAATTATTATTAATTTTTTATTATAATTATCAGTAATGATAATAATTATAATTGTGATTATAATAAAAATAATTTTGTTAATAATAATTGTATTTCTTAATTTTTAATAATAATTATTGGTGAAGTCATTGCTACATGACGTTGAAACGATGTAGTAGCGACGTGGAGATGATGCATCATGACATGGAAATGACATGAATATGACGTGCCACTTGGCTTCATATTGAAATATACAACATTGAACTAGCTATTACAACTTTATGACAACGTGAAACCCATGATGGGATGATGCTAGGAAAACACCCTAACTGGTTCAACGTTGGAATAGTTGGGGCACATATGTCAAGCTCCAAAGTGATTTTGTACACAATAAGGGCTCCAAGATGATGTATCTAGATAATGTGTGTCTGCATCGCTCTATCACAATCCCACACTGACTCCATCACTCTTCCTAAGTTGTGTACTCCATTGGGCCCATTCCCCCTACATGAACACTCTTGCAACCCAGGAATCCCCAAGCCAACTTTAAGCCTCCATACATGAATCCAAGATACCACATGTTTATTTTGGGCCTATTTCCCTTCTCCAAGATGCACAACTCTCCTTCTCCAAGAAAGTGAACCTCTCCATGTGGCCATCATGAAGGATGTTCCCCAAGTTGTCAAGAGAGATCCAACACATTGGAGAAGAATACCAAGCAAGAACCCATTTGAGGTCAAGTAACCACTCAACAAGCTATCTCTAATGTGAAAGTCCATAGTAGACCATCTCCCATGTGTCAATATGATTAGGACCATATGGGGGTTAAGCATATACCATGTACCACAAATCTCATGAAGCACCCCCAAACATGGTGTAAACACATTTGGAGTAACCCAAAATTTAACAGTCCCTCTTTACAAGGAAGGTGTTTACACTAACACCTATCAAATCCCTCTGCAAATCCACCAAACCTTCTATTTGAAAATGTGTACCTACTACAATCCCAAAATCAACCATTGTCTCTCAAAAAGAAACTATCACCCATGCTATCGGAGCATCTTGATCCTCCAAATAATAATGACCACTTGTGAATATGAAGGAATATAAACCTAGAACAAAAACAAACTATCAAAATCCAAAATCCTACAAGTCAACATCATGTGTCAAAATCAACAGAAACCACACCATAAGTTATCTAAGACATCCTACAAAGATAATATTATCTCCATACAAGATCAAGACAAGTGGATCACATCTATGAAATTCATAAAGATAGAAATGTGCACAAGTCAACTCATCAATAGTGGGATATAATGATTATGGTATAGGTAATAATCTATACAAGGCCATCAATAGCATGTCAACTTGAGAATCCCTCTCAGACACCTCAATTCCTCCAACAACTAAAACAACTAGAACTAGGTCAACTTCCTCATCCAGATAATCCTAAAGTGAGAGTAACATCATGGGAAATTCCCTATATTTGAGAGAACCCTTTAGTCATGTCCCTATACGCCACAATACTTCCATCCACTGTAATCCTAGAATCGGTCTCAGCATCAACCTCTATCAAGGTATCACACCTCTCCTCCTCAAGAAAATTGAAAGGATCATGGATGGAAGAAATCAAGGCAACATGACTAGCATATCTCATGGGAGGTATACTCACCCTTGTTGAAGAATTGGGTACTCCTATATGCTCTCAAGGCTTCTGCAATGTTTGAGTGAGCCATCTAAGCCTCTTATCTACAGGGGTAAAAGGTGAGGGAATATCCAAACTAATCTCACATCATCTCCCTTTGAATCTAACTCATCTCAAGTATTTGAATTAATCTATGGAACAACAACCTCCACATTTTTCCTCAATCCTAAAAGGAGAATCACGAAAACTAGAAAATATTACATCCTCATCAAATATCACATATTTCTCACCATAGTCTCCTATTGTGTTGGAATATTGATCCTTTAATCTATAGAAGTATTATATCCATCAAAATAAGATGTTATCACAACATCAATAATAGGTTTAGAACCTATCTCCATGACATCCTTCCATGCATGTGCCTCCTCAAACCTAGAAGGCTCTTCGAACCTCCCAATCAAATGTACAAGTGCCATTAGATCAATAACTAACCTAAAAAGGCCACCCTCTCTCACCCCTCTCATCAAATTCCTCAGACTAGATAAACTATGATCCAAAATCAAATCCACGAGGCTTCCCAGGTCCAGAAAAGGCTCAAAAGTGAAAGTTCTCGAAATCAGATGAAACCAATTCCATTGTGACCGGCTCGTCGCGTTGATTTTGTCCATATATTTACTTTCTCAAATGGACATTGTATGCGAGAGTTATCACACAATGCTCATTTTACTAAACAACCAAAAAGTCAAACAATCAAAAATTCAACGTTGATGTCAGCATGACATCACCATGTTGATGTAAGCATAGTGACATGTGGTAGCACATCAATGGGTTGACTAGATAGTGACAGTGACCAATAGAATGTTGACACGTGGCATCAAAGGGCAACAAATGGTGGGGTGTCGTGTGGCCCAGACATGGGTTGCCACGTGGCACCCATTGGTCAGACTTTAGGTTCATTGGCAAAAATATTATGGAGTAGCGGGAATCGAACCAACGAACTCTCCCAAAGAGCACAACGCTTTAAAAAAGGCCCCAATAGCCAACGTGCCCATGTGTTTCTTGTTGCATATAACCCACAATGTATTATTTAAATTGCAATATATTATGTAATATGGAGAAATGGGTCGGGGCCTAGCCCCAACCCTCGGGCACCCATATGACCTTACCATGTGACTTCAGTTTAATAAATGAGGGCGAGGGCAAATGATAAGTATTATACCTCAGATATCGGGTTGTTCCCACAAGACCAGGAGTTATCCACATGAAAAGTGCGTGAGAGGTTTATCCATAGACCGAAGGTCACATGAGATGTGCCTTGTATCCAGGTGCTTGCATATTGAGCACCAGCGTGGTATCAGAGCTAGTTGATGTTTGGATTTTATTTTTTCATGTTAACCAGGGAAAAGCTACAGCGTGGTGAAGGTGATCTTGTTAAATAAAATCCATTGATTGGATTGAGAAAGAGAGCTTCTCATAGTGAGAAGATGGCATCGGAAGAAGGGCTTTCTCAGGATGAGAAAGAGTTCTAGAAAACTTTCCTTGCTATGTCGGAGATGGTGAAAGTTTTGTACGAGGATTACTTGGAACAGAAAATACCAAATCTGGGTTAATCTTCAAATGGAAAAAGTGATGAGGAAGAGGATCCTCCTCAGACTCCTCCTTCACCTCCATCATCATCTCCTTCTTCTCCTTCTTCTTCAAGTTCAAGTTCTAAATCCAATGCAAAGAAACATGTTTATAAACATAAGAATGAAATTCCATTATTAAAACTTGATGTTAAATTTGAGTTGCCCATATATGATGGTGAAGTTAATGCAGAGAGACTTGACAATTGGGTCAGGCAAATGGAGGTTTACTGCAGTGTGCAATGGATCAAGGATGAGGCCACAAAAATCAAGTTGGCATATTTGAGACTTGTATGTACAACTCTCATCTGGTGGAAAAGAAAGTTGTAAGACGGAACACAACAAGTGGGTAATGTATTTGCATCATGGAAAAGCTTCATTTCTGCACTTAGGAAACAATTCTATCCTTTGGGTTATAAATAAAAATCATTAATGGAATGACAATCCTTAAAACTAAGAAAAGGACAAAAAGTGCAAGAGTATACTGATGGATTTCGAAAAATGGCATTGATGTTAGATATCCCTTTACATACACATGAAACCCTTATGAAGTATATAGGAGGTTTACCCGCACATATTAGAAATATTGTATTCATGTTTGGACCCACTAACCTTGATGAGGTTTATGTTCAAGTGAAGTATATTGAAGCAGGGAAAATAGGTGTATCAGGGGAATCGTCTTCAAGGAAAGAAGACAAGAGGAAGTGGCATGGAAAAAAGGAAAATGTAGTGGCAAGAAAGGACGAGAAGCCCTCTTGCAAGCATTGCAATAAAGAGGGAAATGATAAGGACAGATGTTGGTAGTTACATCCCGAGAAGAGGCCAAAGTGGTTCAAGGAAAATAAGGGAAGGCAAACAGTGGCAGCGACAATGAGACCCACAGACTTGGGATCGGATTCAGGTGACGAATCTAAGGTCTCATTGGTTGGTATGACAAGTAAAATTGGTGAAGGCATTGATTGTAGAAGTAACTTGTTTCATATAAGGACCATCATGTGACACCCTAAGATAGACACATTAATCGAGATTGGATCTCAATCTAATCTAATCTCATAAGAATTGGTTAAGCAATTGGAGTTAAAAACACAAGTACATCATAAGCCATACACACTTAAATAGATAAGCAATCATCATCAAATGCACATAACAAAGCAGTGCATAATCAAATTTTCAATTTCATCTAAGTATGTGGATGAGGTAATATGTGATGTAGTGTCATTAAGTGAATTTGGAATGGTCTTAGGAAGTCCATACTTATATGATCGTAAGGCAATCTTCTACAGGACAAAGAATCAATATCAATTAACCAAAGCAGGTCAAGATTATGTGGTTCATGCTCATCATGTTAAGGAAAATAAAACACTTCAAACTGCAAGATACCAGATATAATAAATATGCAGAACATAAATAAAATGCTAGAAATGGCAGAATAACAGTAATTTAACCAACATAATCTCCACAATAACACAATAATGATATAAGAACAACAACAGAAATAACACTTTGATTCAGAAAGAAATGTTCATGGGCCTCTTCGAGGGGGCAACCTCTAGTCGAGTAGCACTCTGTTACAATAATCTCCAAGCTAGGGTTTTCATACCCTCAACCCTTATTTATACTAAATATGTCTATCAAGAGAAGCATCTAGAGGAAGATCCTTCTAGAAGAAGAAGATTCGATTAGGTCTTCTTACATCCGCCTTATTCTATTTTATTGAAAGGCCTTATTAATATTGACCTTTATTACATCCGAATATATTGATCTACTTATGTGCAGGTTAGGACCCTAACATGTCCGCCCCCTTAAAAACAACCTTGTCCTCAAGGCTTGAGATGTGGAAATTGTTGCAAAATGGTAGTTCGTTCCCAAGTGGCATATGCTGGAGTCATATATTTCCACTGGACTAGCACTTCCTTGATGGTTCTCTGACGCAGGCGACGCTCACGCTGGTCCAAAACTGCTTCTGGTTGTAGCCAAATGGATCCTTCTTCAGCTAAGTCTGGAAGGTTGGATTGAATTTGGCACCTAGTTCCAATCACCTTCTTTAAGCATGAAACATGAAAAACAGGATGTAGCTTCGACTGACTGGGCATAGCTAACTGATATGCGACTTATCCCACACGCTTGAGAACTGTATAAGGACCATAAAATTTGGGTGCTAGCTTCTGACAATGCTCGGCCTTGAGGGAAGTTTGCTTGTATGGTTGTAGTCGCAGAAACACATGATCCCCTTCTGCAAATTGACATTCAGAGTGACCTTGATCTTCTTGTTGCTTCATGCAATTTTGTGCCATGACCAAGTTCTCTTTAAGGGTATGAAGAATATCCTCTCGAACTGTAATTGTTTGGTCAACTGCCTGGACCTTTGAGGTACCCGGTAAGTATGAGAGAACTGAAGGTGGCTTCTGTCCATATACCGCTTCAAAAGGAGTCATGCGAGTAGTTGTATGGTAGGAAGTGTTGTACCACCATTTAGGTAGGGGTAACCATTGAGCCCACTGATGTTGTTTTTCAAAGGAAAAACACCTCAGATATGTTTCCAAACACTTGTTGACAACTTCCGTTTGATCATTAGTCTGGGGATGATAAGTTGTGATGAGATGCAATTGGGTGCCCTGTAGCTTAAACAGTTCTTACCAAAAATTGCTTGTGAAAGTTGGGTCACGATTAGAAACAATAGAGTGCATCATGCCATGAAGCTTGAAGACCTGGTCTATGAAAATTTGGGCCACTGTGGATGCAGTAAATGGGTGTTGAAGAGCGCAGAAATGAGCATACTTGGAAAGGCGATCCACAACCACCATTATGATTGATTTATTCCTCGATTTGGGAAAGTCAGTAATAAATTCCATAGCGATATCCTTCCAAATAGAAAGTGGAATTGGAAGCGGTTGTAGTGTGCCCAGAGATTTGACTGTTTCTCCCTTGTTGCATTGACACACCTCACATTCAACGACAAAATTATGGATGTCATGTTTCATACCATCCCATAAAAAAGAACGTTTGACCCTGTCATATGTTTTGGTGAACCTTGAGTGCCCCGCTGTGGGTGTAGCATGAAGCTCAGAAAGTACTTTGGATTTAATCTTTGATTGTTTACTTAAATACAAATGACCTTTGTACCGAAGCTCATTCTAGAGCCAAGAGTACCCTAGGGAAGACAGAGCCTTGGTCTGCAATTGCTGGATTATATGCGAACTTTTTGGATCTTGAAACCATTCCTGGCGCACAGCTTGGAGCCAATCGGGTACAATGAAGGAAAGAGCAAAAAGGGATCCTTCTTCTTCATATTTTTGGGACAGTGCATCCACCACTACATTGTCTTTGCCCTTCTTGTAAACGATCTCATAATCATATCCAAAGAGCTTAGTCACCCATTTTTTTTGCTCCAAGGAGGACATACGTTGTTCCAGAAAGTGCTTGAGGCTTTGATGGTCGGTCTTAATTTGGAAGCATTTCCCCAAGAGATAAGGGTGTCGTAGATCAACGACATGCAGAATAGCCAACATTTCCTTTTCATAAATGGGTTTGCCTAGATTCCTTTCAGACAGTTGCTTGTTGGTGAAGGCCAAAGGTCGACCCTCTTGCATAAGGACAACGGCGATTCCTTTCCCTGAGGCATCACATTCCAACACAAAGGTCTTTGTGAAATCAGGAAGGGACAGAACCAGAGTGGTGCACATGGCCATCTTCAAGGTTTGAAAAGCTTGAGCAGTAGCTGGAGTCCAAGTGAAAGAGTTCTTTTTTAGGAGAGCAGTGAGAGGTGTTGCAATCTTTCTGTAGTTCTTAACAAACTTGCGATAATACCCTATTAAGCCCAGAAATCCATGCAAGCTTTTGAGATTCTTTGGGTGCAGCCAATCTTGCATAGCTTCAATCTTTTTCGGATCCACCCTGACGCCATCCTTGCCAACCAGATGACCCAAGTATTCTACTTCTGAGGCACCAAAAGCACATTTAGACTGTTTCAGGAAAAGTTGGTGCTGAGATAGTAGATGGAGAACTTGATCCACATGGGTAATATGGTCTGTCTAGGTTTTTCTATAGATGAGGATATCATCACAGAAAACTAAGACAAAATGACGGAGAAAGGGACGGAAGACATGATTCATGAGGCTTTGGAAGGTGGAGGGGGCATTACACAAGCCAAAGGGCATGACCAAAAACTCATAGTGGCCCTCATGAGTGTGAAAGGTCATCTTGGGAATGTATGCCTCTTTCATACATATCTAGTGATAGCTCGAGCGAAGATCAAGTTTAGTAAAGAATTGGGTGCCACTCAATTCATCCAGGAGGTCATCAATGACAAGAATGGGAAATTTGTCTTTAATGGTCAGTTTGTTAAGGGCATAGAAGTCAGGACACATTCTCCAAGAACCTTCTTTCTTCAGGACCATGACTACAGGAGAAGAGTAAGGGCTCGTACTAGGGTGGATAATGCCTGCATTAAGGAGTTACTGGACCATTTTCTCAATTTCATTTTTTTGTGAAAAGGGGTGGCAATAGGGACGGATATTGGGAGGAAGGCTTCTGGGTACAAGGGGAATGGAGTGATCATGAACATCGCAGGAATGAGGGAGTCCTTGGGGAGTGGAAAATACCATTTGATGTTTAGAAAGGAAGGCTTGGAGGTCATGCGACATCGGGGGTGTCTTTGTTGCTTGTATGGCATGGAGTTGGGCAATGACACCAGAATGACCTTTTTTGAGCAGCTTTTCCATGCGATGGGAACTAATGACCTCAAGTGAACCAGCAGTGATGCCTTGGAATTTATATTGGTGGTCTTCATGGTCGAATTGCTTGGTTAATGCCTTAAAATCCATGAGAATGGAACCCAAAGTTCTTAGCCAATCTACACCCAACACAATGTCACAACCACCCATGTCGATAGCAAACATATGGGATTTTAGGTGGTAGTCACCGATTTGGAGACACACATTTTCACAGTACCCTCCACATTTCATGGAACCACCATTGGCAATCATGATTTGGAAATTGTTGATAGCATGGATGTAGCAATGAGTTTCTTGGGTAATGCGGCAATGAATAAAATTATGGGTGCTTCCACTATCAACAGGAATGATGACCTTCCGATGCTTGATGTAACTGATTAACTTGAGGGTTTGGAGAGCGGAGAAGCCAGTGAGAGCATTGAGGTAAATGATGGGTTCTCCTTCGGGAGGGTCTGAGGGAGGGGTTATGTCAGTGATTTCAGGTGACTCAGACACACGGGGAGTTTCAACATCCTCTTCTGAAATATCCTTAGAGATGGCCATAAAAAAGCTTTTGTTATTTAAACTTGTGGCCCGGGAAATATTTGTCATCACAATTATAACAAAGGCCTTTGAGTTGGAGTTCATCCATTTCAACCCTGGTCAATTTTTGGATCTTTAATGGGGCAGGGGGAGTAGTGGGAGTGACGGGTTTAGGGCGAGGGATAAAGGAAGGTTTTCGGTTTTGAGAGGATACAACCTATTGTGCTTCTTTAGCTCTTTTAGTAGCCTCCACCCAACTCGAGGGTCGAGCCATGAGGACATGGGCTCAATTCTCCTCCTTGAGGCCACTAATAAAACACTCTCAAAAGAAAGCATCAGTCATGCCCTCTGTTCAAAAAGCCAGGAGCTCAAAGGCAGCTATGAAGTCTTCTACTATTTTAGATTGCTTCAACTTTGTCGAATGACCCAAATGGTTGGTTTCTGTGTTAAAGAGTTCATAAAGCTCAGTCACAAATTGGGTCCAAGCAATATACCCTTGACGGGAAGTTTTTCTCCATTGCCACCATTGCCAACATTCTTGATCTAGATGGAGAACACCATACTGGAGTTTGGCCAAGTCATTTGTTATGTCGTATAAAGAGAAATAATGTTCCATTTGGGTGACCCAACCAGTGGGGTCCGAGCCATCAAATTTAGTCACATCCACCCGTGGAAGGCGTAGGTCACGTTGAAAGTGATGGGGCTAAAAGGTATGGGAATGGGAGGAATGTTTGCCTTCAATATTTGGAGGTGCTTCAGAGAAAGGGTCATCTGTAGGGATCTTCAGTTTGGTGCAGAGTGATGCAACGATAGATTCAAGCTGGGTGGTTAGTTCTTGTTTGACTTCCTCCATTGAGGACTGCATGGTTGTATTTATGGTTGTATTGATGGATGAATCGATGGAGGAAACAGTAGCACTGAGTTGTTTCACTTCTTTTTGGGTCTCGAGGAAACCAGATTGCAAGGTGTTGAAGCGAGTTTCCAGATCTTGGCTACGGGTATGGGCCATGAGGATGGGTGAAATGAAAAGGGGTGAACGGGGTCAAAAATTTTGCTGAAAATGATATGGATGAATGTTATAAGGGAGAAGAGATGAATCCAATGGAATAAGTCTCAAATAATGGTGAAAAAATTTCCAGACCTTTTTTTTTTTTTTTTTTTTTTACACCTACGGAGTTATACTCCAGTTTGAAGAATACTGCAGTGGTGAAATCCCCAAATGCTTAACCAGAAAGAAATGTGTATTTACTTGGCAACTCGAACATCATTGCGCAGCAATAGATCTGGTTTGTTTTAATGTGTTTATGTTTTTGTCCCCCAAGGGTTAGGCACTCAAGGGTTCTACAGACAAGGGTTTGCCTTGTGCTATAGCTCTCTGATATACGTGTGGGGTCCAACAGTAGTACTCGGCTCAATATCTCAGGGCACTAACTAAGGAGGATAGACCATACCCTTAGTTGTACTACCCGACTACCCAGGTACTAGAGAGTATCTTCCTGAGTGTTGTTCTCGGTGACACTATAGCAGTCTGGCGGCCGATGGGTTTATCTAAAGAGGGCTTCATGAAATCTAGGTCGATCCGTACATAGGTGTTGTCTGATGCGCTACCACTCGAAGGGGTACCAACAGGGGTTACAAGGGTGGCCAACAGATGTGTGCTTAAGAACCACTTGTATTTCCTGCGTGTATGAATCCCTCAACCACGGGTTTATGCGCGTAACGAAAGATCTTTGTGGCTTAAAGACACTGGAATACGTCTCTACCCTGGAAAAAAAATTCCCACAATTTTTGCCAAGGAAAGTGCTCTAATACCACTTGCAAGATACCAGATATAATAAATATGCAGAACATAAATAAAATGCTAGAAATGGCAGAATAACAGTAATTTAACTAGCATAATCTCCACAATAACACAGTAATGATATAAGAACAACAACAAAAACAACACTTTCATTCAGAAAGAAATGTTCACGGGCCTCTTCGAGGGGGCAACCTCCAGTCGAGTAGCGCTCTGTTACAATAATCTCCAAGCTAATGTTTTCATACCCTCGACCCTTATTTATACTAAATATGTCTATCAAGAGAAGCATCTAGAGGAAGATACTTCTAGAAGCGGAAGCTACTATTAGGTCTTCTTACATCCGCCTTATTCTATTTTATTGAAAGGCCTTATTAATATTGACCTTTATTACATCCGAATATATTGATCTACCTATGTGCGGGATAGGAACCTAACACAAACAATGGAACAATTAAAGAAGGTAGTGAAAGCAAGCAACAAACCTATAATTGTTTCAAATGAAGTAATCGATCTTAAGCAAGAACAGGAAATGATTGTTGAATGGAAAATCAATCACAGTTTGCTTCAAGATAAGCTCATCTCATGCAAATATTACAAGTATATCATCTCATTTGCAATCGTCATTTTGATGATATCATTAGTAATGTTGTCTACATGGATGATAGTGGCTTCAGTAAGATGTAACAGGTTTCAAATGGCTAACAATATGTTGTCAGTTGCCATGATTGTGTTACAGTTGATCTTGATGAGACAGGTGCACAGGACAAAGTTCAAAGACAGAGGACAAGTTGGGTGGCCTATCCCGATCTTGTTGACTGGTCAATAACCTTTTGGGGACCAAAAGGTCCTTAGTGGGGTGGTGTGATCCATAATCGAATCCAGGAGGCTTCTCAGGTCTAGAAAAGGCTCAAAAATGAAATTTATTCGAATCGAACGAAACCAATTCCATTGTGATCGGCTCGTCATGCTAATTCCAGCCATATATTTACTTTCTCGAATGACCATTGTATGTGAGAGTTATTTCACTCTGATCGTTTTTCCAAACATCTCAAAAGTCAAACTGGAAAAAAGTCAATGTTGACATCAGCATGACATCACCATGCTGATGTAAGCATAGTGACATGTGGTAGCACAAAAATGGGTTGACTGGACAGTGACAGGGACCAATAGCATGTTGACACATGGCATCGGAGGACAACAAATGGTGGGGTGCCACATGGCACCCATTGGTTGGACATTAGGTTCATTGGAAAAAATATTATGGAGTAGCAGGAATCGAACCAACGACCTCTCCCAAAGAGCATTGCTCTTTCACAAAGGCCCCAATAGCCAACGTGCCCATGTGTTTCTTGTTGCATATAACCCACAATGTACTATTTAAATTGAAATATATTATGTAATATGGTGAAATGGGTTGGGGCCTAGCCCCAACCCTCGGGCACCCATCCAACCTTACCATGTGACTCTGGTTTAATAACTGAGCATAGGGGGGGAATGATAAGGATTAGCCCTCGGATCTCAGGTTGGTCCCACAATACAAGGAGTTATCCACATGAAAATCATGTGGGAGGCTTATCCATAGACCGGAGGTCACATGAGATGCGCCTTATATCCAGGTGCTTGCAGATTGAGGGTCAGCGCCCAGCCCCTAGGGGCCTAGCACTTGGCCATATGGTATGCATGTGACCATGTTTTAAGTGCGCGCGCTAGCCCCTTTGGACTATATTTGAATGTTTTTACAGAGTGGGTTTTATTAATATAGTTTGGGGATTTCTAATTGATTTTTATGCCTGTAATAAGAGATTTTTGCCCATTTTGGGGGGATATTGGGCTCTTTTTGAGCCCAGATTTTGGGAGGAAGTTGGGGAAGGATAACCAACTTCAGATATATAAAAACCAGGCCTTTTTTAGGCCATGGGGGACATTCAGAGCATATTTATGCTGAAACAAAGCCAAGCCAAAGCCATTTTTATGCAGGGAAGTTGTTGAGGAGGAGACCTTTGCGGGCCATTTCTAGGAGCTACACTTAGTATTTTTCAGTGTCGTCAGTTGTGTTAGATTTTCGAGGTTGATCAGAACACAGTGAGACCAGTATGAGATCCATTTGATGTAATTTTTTTGTACTTTGCAAGCATTGAATAATTAATAAAGAAGCCTCCCCCACTGATACAAAGGACCGAAGACATAGGCAACCTTGTTGAACTCTGTTATCACTTCTCTTGTTATGGTTTGTTGTCCTTCATGCTTATGTTCATATATGTATATTGTTTTATGGTTGCTATGTTTCTTCATTAAATTCATTCTCTTTGGTTCAGCTTCATAAATGGTTAATTAACACATGTAATTAATAACTCAACCACAATCATTAAAATATTTTTTCAGATCAGGTGGTATCAGAGCTAGTTGACGTTTGGATTTGAGTTTTGCATGTTAACCAGGGAAAAGATACAACATGGTGAAGGCGAGCTTGTTAAATAAAATCCATTGATTGTATTGAGAAAGAGATCTTCTCACAGTGAGAAGATGACATCGGAAGAAGGGCTTTCTCAGGATGAGAAAGAGTTCCAGAAAACTTTCCTTGCTATGTCGGAGATGGTGAAAGTTTTGTACGAGGATTACTTGGAACGGAAAAGACCAAAACTGGGTTAATCTTCAAAGGGAAAAAGTGATGAGGAATAGGATCCTCCTCAGACTCCTCCTTCACCTCCATCATCACCTCCTTCTTCTCCTTCTTCTTCAAGTTCAAGTTCTAAATCCAATGCAAAGAAACATGTTCATAAACATAGGAATGAAATGCCATTATTAAAACTTGATGTTAAATTTGAGTTGCCCATATATGATGGTGAAGTTAATGTAGAGATACTTGACAATTGGGTTAGGAATATGGAGGTTTACTGCAGTGTGCAACGAATCAAGGATGAGGCCACACAAATCGAGTTGGCATATTTGAGACTTGCAGGTACAACTCTCATCTGGTGGCAAAGAAAGTTGCAAAACAGAACGCAACAAGTGGGTAATGTATTTCCATCATGGCAAAGTTTCATTTCTTCACTTAGGAAACAATTCTATCCTTTGGGTTATAAAGAAAAATCATTAATGGAATGGCAATCTTTAAAACTAAGAAAAGGACAAACAGTGCAAGAGTATACTGATGGCTTTCGAAAAATGGCATTGATGTTAGATATCCCTTTACATACAAAGGAAACCCTTATGAAGTATATAGGAGGTTTACATGCACATGTTAGAAATATTGTATTCATGTTTGGACCCACTAACCTTGATGAGGTTTATGTTCAAGTGATGTATATTGAAGAAGTGAAAGAAGGTGTATCAGGGGTGTTATTCCATAGTTTATACTTAAGGCTTAAAAGTATAAAGTCTAGGCATCCGAAAAGAGGGTGTATGATATAAAGAAAGGAAAAAAACTCTTAGGGGACAAGGAGCTATGGCTGGTTTCTGAGTTGTCTTTGTCTAGCTTCGAATTGTTCCTAGATGCTAATATACTGATCAATGACTGCCCATGAACGTTCAAGTTCAACTCGGGTGATAGTAGTTTTTAAAATGGTGTTAAAAAGAGTTAAAGCGATATTGGTATGGTCTGTGAGACTGGGTTCAATATCGGGTTGTCTCGTAACAGGTACTGTCATAGAGGAAAAAAAGTTTTAAATATTGTTGCTTTTTTAGGTTGTTGTTTCGATTTTAGATTATGTAAGAAAATTTCCCAATTTTTTAATTAATAGTATAACATAATCAAAGGTTGTTTCTCGTATTTGAGCTAAACTAAAAACCGTGCATGAAATGAAAGAAAACATAAAGTTCTTGAACAATGTGAGGCATCAACCAAGGAAGAATCTCACTTTGTGACAGAAGAAGAAAAAGATAAGAAGAACTTTAATGAAGCATAAGATATAGAAATCTAAGTAATTCACAGGTTTTGTACCTGTTGATAGTCGATACAGAGGAAAAAATGTAAACAAATTAGATGACTAAAATAATCAATCACCACAGTAGATGTTGTACTAAATTGCAGCTAAACATTCATCAAAGATATATGAGAAATGATATGAAATATGAAATAATCAGAGGGACACATAACTCAAACTTGATGGGATTTGGAGTCTTCGACTTGCATTTGTATTAATTCTGGCAAATGAAAAAAATTCTCTGATACAAACTGGCCAAAAAAAATCCCTTGATGTCTCTTTAAAAAATTTATTTGTACAAAGAAAATCATCAACCCTAGATGGTCGGTATTCTCGTAATCTCCTAGGTGCTAAGGGTTACATAATACAAAATTCTAACCGTTTTTCTTGGTTACTTTTTTACTTTTCTACCAGTTGGACAAAAATGAGCACACATCCGTTACTTCATCATTTATTTGAAATGCTTCCTTCACTCGGTCCCAAACACTCGATGCACCTGTCTCGAAACTGCACCAAAATTCTGGAAGGTTTTGACATGTCCTTTGATTCAAACACATATAACTTCTTCTGAATTTTAGGCAGCCTGTCTTCGATATTTCCCTTGTCAAACTTTGTCGACTGCAACTATAGATTTTTCTTTATTAGCCACTTATCCATTTGGGTGGTGTCAAGCTACTTCAATTGTGAAATCTTGAGTTGTGATTCATTTCAACTCTCCTTGATATGCAGTTGATGCCTTACAACATTCATATGTCCTAATAGCCCAGGACAATCACCTTTGCCAATGCCCAGTGTTTTTGTATCTAGTTGATCAAACACTTCTTCACATTCTTTCCTAACTTATCTTGCCATTTTCCTTCTTTCATCAATATTGGTCTCCCATGTTTTTAACATGATGTATCCCCTGATCTGTTCTTCTACAGTCAAGTTTGGGATTGTTGGTAGTTCCTCTCTAGCCGAAAATGCTATTGCCTTTTGAAAAGGAACGCAAGCTACTGTGGCCTCTTTTTCCTTTAAAACCATGTTATTCAGTGAGTGGCTTACTTCCAGGGAATAGTTTTGAACGATCTCTATTTTAGAAAGCATGTTTTGTTGTTCTTCTTGTAGTTTCTCATGCACCTCTAGTGCTTGGGCTTGAAATGATGTTATATTCACAACTTGTCCTTGAATGGATTTCAACTCAGCCTGTAGTTGTCTCACTAATTCCTCTTTCCGAATAACCTGTACCGGACTCATTTGAATATGCTTGTTTGTTTCATCTAAATTATACTTCAACAATTGCATTTCCTGCTTGTTAGCAGTCCTGGCGTTTTTAACTCTTTGATTTACCTCCTCTCGAATATTATTTTCTGTGTGCCTTATTTGGTCCTACAACTGAGCTATCATTTGATTTTTTTGCTTCAACCTTTTTTTAAGAGAGTCAACTGAGAATAAATTGGCAGTTTCCAAAGCTCCCATAGAGCCTTCTACTTATGTGGTGAAGTCTTCCTCTTCTAGGTTTTTCCCATCTACGAGCACTATGTGTTTCTTCACCATTGTGCCTTCTCTCATATGCATTTCCTGTTTTAGTATTTCCTTCCTCTTCTTACTGAAAAAGCAGTCAGAGGGAGGTATCTCTTCTCTAGAGATAGGGGTAAGGTCACTTTCATATATGACTGCTAGATGAGGAGTCCCAAAAGTTGACTGTAAAGGAGTCAATAATGTAATAGGGCTACCCAACTCTGTATATTGACTTTCTCCTAATGTTTTAGGGATATCAGTAGGAATAGTTGATGATAAAGGAGGAATTGTTTGACTCGATGTTGAAGGAGTCTCGGATTTGGAACTCGTTTCAGACCCTGGATTCTTTGATTGTGAAGATTCTACTTTTTGTGAAGATGCTTCAATCTTCTCTGGATTTTCTTCTGCAGTCCTTTATCGTGAGCCTCTGATCCAAAACCTAGCGGAATACTTCCTTGAGATGGAGGAGGGTTTGTTGATTCTCCCTGTAGAATCTTCGGCAAACCACTTCGCCTGTGCTTCTGGAAAGTCAGAAAGATGGTCTGTAGGTCGGGTGATAATGCTTGAACTCTGTCTAATATTTCCTCATAGGTTCTGGCTCCCTTGAAAATGTCGTCGCAGGGAGAAGCTTCATGTTCATACATCTTCATATTGCAATGAGTAAGATGATTTCCTACAATTTGATAAGGGTCATGTTTTCTAAGTTCAAGATCTACCAATTTGATGTCTTCCAGTGCTGCAACTTCAACCTTGGAATGACCAAAGTTAAGCAGTGAACACTTCCCAATCTGTACAAGAAAAAGTGGCCAGAACTTCTTCTGAGATGCTTTCAATTCTATGTAGATGCCACCTGTTATTATTTGGTAGGCCACCTCCCTGCACACCAGTCTGTCGGGAAGGAATTTCGGAAGTGCGTGAGGAGGAATCGAACTCCCAAAAACCTTGACATAGGAGAAACCCTCTTCTATAAACCAATATGCGATCGCCTTGAGGTTTCCCACGATTGACTTTGAAATACGAGGGGGTGCATAACCATACAAAATTTGGTGCAAAGGTATCACCACGTAGTGACATATTTCGTAAAAGAAATCTTTAACATTCTCCTCCCATAGTTTAGAATGATAAACATGAATGGGCTCCGTGCAGGCTGGGTTCTAGCTCCAATTCATCAAGGGGAAAGGAGTCATGTAACATATAGCATCCATAATATATGCATACATGTAAAACGATGTAGGTTGGACTTTCAATTTTTCCGTTTGGTACTCTGCAATATCCTTAGTTAGATTATCTGATAAAATTTTACCCCAGATGAAACTGTAACCCTCAACTACTTCGTGTATAAGTGGCACCCATTCTACAAGGAAATGGGTAGGGTTTTTCTTCCTGAAAATTCTACATAGCATCAAATCTATGTAAACCATGTATTCATTTAACGAAGTTGTGGCATAATTGCCATGATTCTCATCTCTAAACCTTGCTAGAATTCCCGACCATTATTTGATTATAGTTGGATATGTTTGATTGAATTATGTACCCTCCTTTCTTTGAAATTCTGCTACAAATTTGGCATTATAAATGTATTTAGAAGTAGGGGGCAGTTTATACATTACTTGGATATGCTCGGGTCTGAACGAGCCGACGACGACCCCTTGGTTGTTTAGAATCTTCCTCGTCTGAATGTCGGTTTTCTCTAAAGCCTAACTTATCATGTCATGGTATGGCATGAGTCTTGGTCGTGTGGATATTTTGTGAAGCTTAGACTCTGCTATGTCTCTGATTTTATTTTCAATCCTTTCATTTCTGAAATAGTCGAGGCAATTCCTAATCCCATAGTCTAAAGTTTCAAACTTCTGCCACCAGGATTTGACTGAATCCACAACATGTGGCATAGTGTCGGATATAACATCTCCATCTGGATTCGATATTTCACCTGCCTCCTCACTTATCTTAGGCGCTTTTTCGGGTGCCATGATGTTTGTGTTAAAATGAAAACCTGTTGTAGAGAAAAATGCGTGAGTTCTTCTGAGTATAACTTGCTCCTAGTCTGAAAGTAAGAATGAAATTCAACATAACAAACCTTTTTTAACCTTTAACCTGTCTTAAATTTAGCGTATCGATACATGCGATAAAAAATTAAATGATTTTTATGGGGATGGTACGCCTGGAGATACGTACTTAATGTTAAAAATATCTCATTAATCCATTATAGATACTATCGCATATCGACGATTCAAAACTGGGATTTCGAAAGGAATGTCATCGAAAACTCCTGAATAGCGAAACGCAAAAAGTTATGTAATACCCTTAATGTTTGTTTTTAAAATTAAGTTAATTATGTTTAAGCGCTTAATTCTTTTGGGACTTCGTGTTTCAGAGTTTTGAGTATCGTGTCTCCAAGAGGCATGACACAAATAAATCCTGAATCGTGAAACCGCGATGGGATTTATTTAGGAGCTAACCACTTGTTTTAACCCCTTAATTAATCATGATCAGGGGTTAGTCTTTACTTTTCTTGGATTGGAGTATTGGGACTCTGACGAATTTTTAACGCAAGAAATCCTGAATCGCAAAATCGCGATGGGATTTATTATCATTAAACCTTCTTACCTCTTAATAAACATATTATTGTCTTTTAAGAACTTCGCGACTTCAGTAATTGGGGTTAAAGGAGACTCAAGGTTGACTCTTTGATTTCCCGAATTGAGACTGATTAACACTCTGTTAAGTGTGTTTTAACCTTAATTAATCATGATTAAAAGGTACTTCGTGAAAAGCGTGTCGGGACATTTGAAATGTTGCTTAAGTTGAGATGGTCGAAAAAGAACATGTGAAAGGATTAGAAGGTCGTTAATGTTTTTAATTATTTACTTTAAAATCTGTTCAATTCCTTTTAAACAATCATGTTTCAGAGACTTCGGTACCGAGACTTTGGGGTTGTTATAAAAATAAATAAATAAGCATACTTTGTGAATAGCCGAACCCCGAAACCCGAAAATCCTGAAGGACCTTTTGACCTTTTTTTTTTCAACTCAGGGAGGCTTTGTAACCAGAGAAAAATGATATTTGGATTTAGAGAAGAAAAATAAACTTTTTTTCAACATAGGCTCCATCTAGGGATCTCGTCTCCTCATGGGATGAGAAGAAAAATAGACCACATGCCTTTATTGGGAAAATGTTGTCATTAGTTTGTTTCTGCAAAAACTTGTTCAGGAAGAGGGTGCAGAGGAAAAAGGGGGTTTCATCTTTATCTCTGAAAGCTTTCGAAACCTAATCGCTCTTTAATCTCAATTTTAGACCATTTGAATTCCTCTTTCCTAATATTGATTTGTGGTCTGCTTAAGATAACCCAAACAACCTTAGGAATTTTAATAGGTTATGTTGATTTTGCTTGCCTCAAGGTGAATTAATTTTAATGTTTTTAATCAGGGAGTCCTGCACGACCTTGGGATGTAGATCGAACTTCAAAGAAAACTAATTTACCAGAGTACATTATAATTCATGTATAACAACCTTACAAATATCTTATACATTTCTTCACTGCCAGCGAACCTGTTTAGAACCTCGTTGAAGTTATCTGATTCCCTTTATTGAATTTCCTTTCACCACTTCAAATTGTAACTTTGCATTTAAATGCTGAGATGAGGACAATCATTTCATGAATTTCCTTTCATCATCTCTTTTTTGGAGTAGATGGGGGCAATCAATTTTTTGAATTTCCTTTCACCATCTGTCTTATGCTTTCTTTGACATGAAGTGGGGGCAATCAATTAGTATAAAGTACACTAGGGGTGATATTTGTATATAATTTTGCAACAGAGGTCTATCAACTCACTTTGATTACTCTGGATCAGTTTCTTTTCGGCCTTCAAAAAATCTTAGTCTGTAGGAAAATTTATGGGGGGATTTTATTTCCAAGGGCCTTCTTTTGAGCAAGACTAAAAAAAATTTAGAACTTTTTAAAAGAACTAAGAGAGTCAGGATTAGCTTATACATATCTTTGTTCAGTAAGAGTTTGAGGATTCGTGAGGAATTTCCTTTCTTCTTAAAGATTTGTTTGTCAGCTTTCAGAGCTAAAGTGTAACCTCTCCTTCCCCTTATGGAAAACATGGGAAGGCATCTGGGGTCGAGGGGAAGATACCAAAGATTGGGATAGGATGATAGAGAGGGCTTTGGATTTCATAAAAATAGTTGCGGCAATCCAATCCTGACTCTTGGAACCCTTTCTGAGCTCACTTTACTTCTCCTGTTTATTTTACTTATTTTTATCTCATCCAAGGGAATCCTTTAAGATCCACAGAAAATTGTGTTCTTTCAATGATACCTCGGGTGAATATGTTCATACTCATGAGACGATTGTTTCACTTAGGTGATATTCATTTGAAATCTAGACATTTCGTAATTTCATACCTTTGCAATACCACTTTGTTCTCATCTTAGTAAATTATTTGTTTATCACCTGTTTCAAGCGAATCAATTTCCTGATACATGACCATATGTTTTCTTCTGTTTGATGTTTGGGCTGTAGACCAGAATCCTACAAGAAAACAACATGAAAAGCATCATGGTTTTAAGATTGATAGAATTAAATGTGTTGAATATTTTATATCTCTATTTCTAGGAGGTCACTAACCTGTTTTATTTGTGGTGAAAGTAAAACTTACCGAAAAACTATGAAAACAGAAAACACAAACCGGTATATACAGTGGAATTTTGGAAATTGTTTATTGCATATAGTGCTTCAGATAACGCTCGTTGATAAGGGTGTTGAGGATTTTACCGTCCAAATTTTCTAACAGGAATGAGTTTTTTCCTTCAGAAGCTGGGATTTTGAATGGTCCATGCCAGATATGATCAAATTTTCCATGTTTTGTTGAGTCTTCCCTCCTAGCATCCCATTTCAAAACCAAATCACTAGGGAGGAATTCCCTATCTTTAGCCTTCTGATAAAACAATGCTTTCATGTTGTCTTGATATTTTTGCAGCCTTTCATCCACCTCGGCCCTATTCTGTTGAACTTCAATCAGTTGATTTATTCTTCTTGTGACATGGTTTGGTTCTTCTTTTTCATCTTGCCAAAGTTTCATCATAGGTAGAGCAAGGTTTATGGGTAATACCACGTCAGTCCTGTATACCATTTGAAATGGATAATTGTGAATCAATTTCTTGGTGCCTATTTGATTCGCCCACAAGGCGTATTTCAAATGCACATGCCAGGATTTTTTATTTACAATCAACACCTTCTTAATTATAGTAATTAAGATTTTATTTGATGATTTAGCTAGCCCATTTCCTTGGGGATAGTATGTCATGGAGTGAGCCAATATAATATTGTACTTTTGGAAAAATATGACCATTTCCATAGATTTGAATGCCTGGGCATTATCTGTAACTATCTTTCAGGGACAACCAAATCTAGATAATACATTTTCTTCCAGGAAGTCTATCACCATTGAATCTGTGGATTTTCTAGTCGGAATAGCTTCTACCAATTTGGTGAAATAATCTGTAGCAGTCAGGATCCATTTGTGTTGTGCATTGGAATGTGGATTAATTTCTCCTATAAAATCCAACCCCCATTGTTGGAACAAAGCTTCTGTTTTGACCAGGACCAGAGGTAGTGCTGGGAGTTTTTGCTTGCCTGCAAATAATTGGAATGAATTACAGGCTCTGACTTTGGTATTTACATATGCGAATAATTTAGGCCAATAATATCCCTCTCTCATGATTTTATTATTGGAATATTGGTTGTTGTCATTGATGTCAACCCTAGTCATGGGTTTTGGACCACAAGATTGATAAAGGTATTTGGACATGAAGGACAATGCACATGCATATACAACACCCATGAATGGATATTATACATAATTTTGTTTTCGGTGGTATGTGGCACGTCACGTGGATCCTCATGGTTGAGGAGAAATGAATTTTTGAAGATGACAAAGTGAATTGAAGAAGGAAGTACATGTAGGCCCTAAAGATAATTAAAGAAAATAATTACAAAATAAGAAAGTGTCAGGTCGGCCCTAATGTTAAAATGAAGTGACATAAATGGTATAAATAAACATCATTATACATTCATTTGATACAAGTCGAATTTTAGAGGAAATAAGAAGTAAATAAGGTTGGATTTCAAGGGAGGATGAAGTCTTTTGGTGATGTGTTCTAAGGTATGTTATTTTTAGGTCATCTTACCATTTTTGTTATAACTTTTTTTTCTAGAACTATTTAGATGGTGAAATCGATATGGTATTGATAAGACATATCAAGGTACCTCTGGTAAAAATTTCAGCTCTTGATTCGCTAAAATTATGGAGATACACTCTGTGGAAGATAGGGTTTGTGACCAGTCCTGAAGCTAGTCAATAAACAGGTGTTCCAGGTAAACAGTCATAACTTCTTCATCAATAATCCAAATGACGTGGGACAAATTTCATTGGAAAGATTACAGACTTTAGTTTCTTGTGTGTGAGTTTCAGAATCATATGTTAAATATTGAGCGCGAGGAATTATGTACAAGTTCGGTCTCCTGAATAGACCAGAATTGAATAAAGTCTACCATTCTTTCTATAACTTCTTTTTGGGGGGGATTCAAGGAGTGAAACTTGGAGGATTTTCAGAGAATACATTGAGTAATATTATCTACAGGATCAAAGTACTCCAAGAATTGAGGAATTGCAGAAATTGAAGAAGTCTCAGGAAGCATTATCAGGTTCTATGTGATGATTGGTTGATGGTGATGATTTAATGTAAATTTTTATTATCTCTCATATACTCTTGGGTGGAAGGAAGGGGAAAGGATGGAGAGTTCAAATCTCTCTTGATATTGGAGGATTGTATCTTCCTCTTGCAGGTTTATCCCTCCCTTTACATTTGGAAGCTATAGCTACCTTTGGAAGTCATTACTTCCCTTGAACAATAACTATTGATTATTTCGCATATATTGTGCATGGTGTACTATGGTGTATTGGTGTAAATGTTATACTATTGTTCATTGCTCATTGGATATAATTGAATGGTTTAAGTATAAGTTGAAAAAGGTTTTAAATTGTACTTGATACTGATTCACCCCCCTCTCAGTACCAACAATTGGTATCAGAGCAGGTTACCTTCAGTACAGTTTAACCACTGGAAGGAAGATCCTAAGAAGAAATGGAAGACAAAATTCCAAATGGAATTCCACTATTTGATGGAAGAAATTTTGAATACTGGAGTAATAGAATGGAAACTTACTTGAAAGCTCTTGGGGCATATGTTTGGTTCTCAGTTGCTTCATAATACAATGCTTTGAAGAAACCAAAGACCGCAGCTCAGAAGGAAGCAAAGAGGAACAACAAATTGGCAATAGATACTCTCCTGGATGGATTGAAAGATTCAGTGAAATCCAAGGTGGGATCATGTGCATCATCAAAAGAGCTTTGGGACAAGCTACAAGACCTTTATGTAAGGGAAGACGTAGAAGAAGAAGAAGAAGAAGTTGAAGCAAATTACAACATCTTAGATTTCAAAGAAGAAAATAGAGGTCAGTTCTTTTGCTTTAATTGTGGAGAAGTAGGTCATGTTGAATTTGAATGTCCTCATCTAAGGATTGAAATAAATGACACTAAAGAAGAAAAAAAAAATCATGAAAAAAAAATTATTCAACAAGAAGATGAGAATCTTAAAAAATTGAAGCATGTTGAGATTGAAAATAGCAAGCTCAAAGACATGCAAAGAAAACTAAGAAGTGAATTGGGTAGTTGTGAAAATACAGTTGTAATCTTGAAGAAACAATTAGAATACTTTGAGAAACTAAGAGAAGAAACCATTTCCTTGAAAACTCTACTCGGAGAAGAAAGAAGAATAGGAGAAGTAAGGAATGTCCAAATGATGAAGAAAGAAGAAGATTGTGAGAAACTTGAACAAGAAGTTGTCTCATTGAGGAAGAGCTTAAGAAACTCTCAAGTGCCAAAAGAATTAACACATCTTGGATGCATGGGTGAAACTTCATACAAAGAAGATTCAAATACCAACAAGAAGGTTGAAGAAAGAGCTACACAGACAGTTGATGAGAAGTGGACCAAGATACCAAAAAGAAGGAATGATTACAAAAGAGATGAATATCCAAGAAGACCTCCTACCTTCAGGAATCAAAGAAGATTCAATCAGTATGAAGGAAACTACAGAAGAATAGATCATGAACCCATATGGACTACATCACAAAGAAGCCCACTTACTCCAAGGTATCCAAATTTCTTTCTTGGTCATTGTTATACTTGCAAACTTTTTGGACATAAGGCAATTAATTGTAGAATAAATGAAAGGAACACATATGCAAGAAACATGAATGGTGTAAATAGAAGATATGGAAATAATCATGGATTTGTCAACATAAGTTATAATTCATTTTCTCCATTGATGGACAAAAATATTGCATGCTACAAATGTAATTATCTTGG
>ML796764.1:153773-169959 GCA_009831015.1 Picea engelmannii
AAATGTGTGATCAAGGATACACTCTTACGTTTGATTCCCGAAAATGTAAAATCAGAGAAAATAACTCAGGAAGATTGGTTGCAACTGCAACAAGAAGACCGAAAAACATATACATCCTAGACATGAATAAGAGAGAGAAGACATAAGCCACACAAAAGGATTCTAAGGAAGAAAAATTCCCAAAGACCAAAAATAAGGATGAAGTATTATTGAGTGCCACATGTTCAGGGGGAGCAGCCCCAAAGAAAAAAGTTACATTTTTCCATTAAACTCAGGGGGAGCATCCCTAACCTTTTCTATTGATGTCAAAGGGGGAGAGAAATTGGGATCATGATGATAGGGGGAGCATGATTGTTTCCATCAATGACAAAGGGGGAGATTGTTGGAAGATTGGTTGTTGTCATTGATGTCAACCCTAGTCATGTGTTTTGGACCGCAAGATTGATAAAAGTATTTGGACATGAAGGACAATGCACATGCATATACAACATCCATGAATGGATATTATACATCATGTTGTTTCCGGTGGTATGCGGCACGTCATGTGGATCCTCATGGTTGAGGAGAAATGAATTTTTGAAGATGACAAAGTGAATTGAAGAAGGAAGTACATGTAGGCCCTGAAGATAATTAAAGAAAAGAATTACAAAATAAGAAAGTGTCAGGTCGGCCCTAATGTTAAAAGGAAGTGACATAAATGGTATAAATAAACATCATTATACATTCATTTGATACAATTCAAATTTCAGAGGAAATAAGAAGTAAATAAGGTCGAATTTCAAGGGAGGATGATGTCTTTTGGTGATGTGTTCTAGGGTATGTTATTTTCAGTCCATCTTACCATTTTTGCTATAACTCTTTTTTCTAGAACGATTCAGATGGTGAAATTGCTATGGTATTGATAATACATATCAAAATACCTCTGGTAAAAAATTCAGCTCTTGATTCGCTATAATTATAGAGATACACTCTGTGGAAGATAGGGTTTGTGACCAGTCCTTAAGCTAGTCAATAAACAAGTGTTCCGGGTAAAACAGTCATAAATTATTCATCGCGAATCCAAATGATGTGGGACAAACTTCATTGGAAATATTAAGGATTGTAGTTTCTTGTGTGTGAGTTTCAGAATCGTATGTTAAATATTGAGCGTGGGGCATTCTATACAAGTTCGGTCTCCTGAATAGACCAGAATTGAATAAAGTCTACCATTCTTTATATAACTTCTTTTTGGGGAGGATTCAAGGAGTGAAACTTGGAGGAGTTTCAGAGAATACATTGATTAATATTATCTGCAGGATCAGAGTACTCCAAGAATTGAATAATTTCATAAATTGAAGAAGTCTCAAGAAGCATTATCAGGTTCTATGTGATGATTGGTTGATGGTGATGATTTAATGTAAAGTTTTATTATCTCTCATATACTCTTGGGTGGAAGGAAGGGGAAAGGATGGAGAGTTCAAATATCTCTTGATATTGGAGAATTGTATCTTCCTCTTGGAGTTTTATCCCTCTCTTTACATTTGGAAGTTGTAGCTACCTTTGAAAGTCATTACTTCCCTTGAACAATAACTATTGATTATTTCTCATATATTGTGCATGGTGTACTGTGGTGTATTGGTGAAAATGTTATACTATTGTTCATTTCTCATTGGATATAATTGAATGGTTTAATTATAAGTTGAAAAAGGCTTTAAATTGTACTTGATGTTGATTCACCCCCCTCTCAGTACCAACATTTATAAGTCATTGCTCTCCACGCATGATGTCCTCTGCACACTCCCTCGTGGAATTCATTTATGACCCTTTCGATCTCTGATTCTACTAGACAAACCAATAGAAAACCCAGAGGGTCTTTCCAATACAATTGGCTCTCTAAAATACAGTACTTCACAACATGCAATTTCAACGTTTTAACTTTAGATGGAGTCATATCACTTGGGTATTTCAAAGTCAGAAGATAGGATACTATATCCTTGTACCACACCTAAGTTGTAAACTTTTATTCTATATTGGTTGTAGCTATTTGGTCGTCGAGTTCGTCCATATCCATACATCCTTCACACTCTTGTAGATTATTTATACCGAGCGCTCTGAAATTTGATTCAGCTAGTAGCTTAGCCAAACCTTGTCCTTTTACGAGCTTTTTCGGTTTTAGTTCTAAATCAAATTCTTGAAACTTAGCGAGCCATCGACCCCTCTTCCCGTCGCTATCAGGTTGAACCAATACATCCTTAATGAAACTGGTGGGTACATATGCAATTATCTTGTAGTGTAACACGTAGGTTCTAAAATCCTTTAGTGCCTTCACCATAGTGTATGTCTTCTTTTCCATTATGTCATATTTCAATTCTGCGTCTCTGAGGCTTTTACTGAAGAATGCTATTGGTTGCTCAAAATCTTCTTCATTCTTTTGTAGAAGTACTGTTGTGATTGTGTGTTCGGATGCAAATGAGAAAATAAAAAATTCCTTGAGATAATCAGGGCTTGCCAGTACAGGTGCTTCACCTATAATTTTCTTGATGCGCACAAACGATGCTTTAGCTTCGACTATCCATTTAACTGTGTTGTTCTTCTTGAGCATATTTGTAATGAATTTCACAATTTCAGCAAAGTTCGGGATAAATCTCCTCAAAAAAATTATTTTCCCTAAAAAGGACTGGATTTCTTTTACATTTCTAGGAATATTTATAGTGTCAATAACTTCGACCCTTTTAGGATCGATTTTAATTCCATCCTGAGATACAATATGGCCCAAGATTTTCCCTTCTTGCATTACAAAGTGAGACTTATTGGGATTTAAAGACAAACCTAATTTGCGACATTTCTTGAACGTTTGCTTGAGGTGTATTAGATGATCTTCATCAGATTTAGAAAAAATGGTCAGATCATCAAGATAAATAACCACGAATTTATCTCTTTCACCGACGAAGGTGATATCCATAGCCCACTGGAAGGTAGCACCTGCATTCATTAAACCGAATGGAATTTTATCATACATAAATGTACCCCAAGGGGTGGTGAAGGTTGTTTTTTCTTTATCGTCTTCGTTGACAATAGTCTGATTGTATCCGGAAAAATCGTCGATCATGGACATCCTATTTTCTCCGACTACTTTATATAAAACATAGCCCATTTTTGGTAGCGGATAATTGTCTTTAAGAGATGATTTATTTAAATTTCTAAAAACTACACACAGTCTGATTTCTCCGCTCTTTTTTCTTACCGAGACCAGGTTGGCTACTGATTCAGAGTACCTGAGTGGTACAATTATTTTGGCATCCAGGATTTTTTTTACTTCTTTTTCAACCATGGGCAATAATATGGGATTGATTTGCCTGAGCTTTTGTCTAAAAGGTTTAACACCTAGCTTTAAAGGAATGTTGTGTTTGATCACAGTGGTGTCATAAGTTCTCAGCTTGTTGTAAGACCAAGAAAACACGTATTTATACTGCTCAAGTAAATCTGCATATTTTCCTTTCATCTCAGGAGGAAGATATTTTTATATTTTTACTATTCTAGGTTTTTCTTTAGTGCCTATATCGCAATCTTCGACTTCCTCTGGCTGAGGTTGTAATGTAGATTTCAAAGGCATATCATTATGATCAAATAACATTTCTAAGGGAATTAGACCTTTAGGGATTTGATTATTTTTTAGTACTAACATGAAATGATTTGTGATCTTATCTTGGAACTCTTGAGGATCTTCCCCTTCTTGCAGAATCCAAGTATGATCGTTCTGGTTTTCTTGATCGATGTGTGTTTCAAAAAAGTCTTCCACCATTTCGAGGAATTTTCTGATCTGTTCATCATCTTTGAACACCTGCCAGTGTTGTATAGTGTTTGGTATGGGGGGTATGTGCCTTATCTCTATGTGATACTTAAGTTTTAAAGTTGTAGGAGGTGCAAAAGTTGAGGTTTCCTTGGCTAACAGAATAGCTTGCAGGTTTTCTGTATGGGGAATGTAATGGACATTCACTGACGAGAAAACAATTTCCATTAAATCCCAAACGCAGTTTTTGTAAGATCTCAATCAAGGATGTTTGTCTTGATACTACCGATTTATTTTTTTCACAATTAGTTCCTCATCTTCGTAGACTTCCAAGTTTTTTATATTTAATTTTATGGCGGTCTCTAATCCCAAAACCAGGGCTTCATACTTGCATACATTATTTGTGTAGTCTATGTCCCACTGTAGTATGTAAGATAAAGGAATGATAAACTCATCTCCAGGTGCTAAAAAAAGTACACCTGCGCCTGCTCCTTCACATGACGAAGCACCATCGAAATACATTTTCCAGATTCCAGTAGTATATACACTTTCTTTTATCTTTTCTATTTTATTTCCTTCTGTGAGATCTTTAGCACATTCATCTATATCGTCATTGATCGATAAAATATAATTTCCAAGGTTCTGATCAGTGACATAAACAGGGTGATTGATGGGATTATGAGGATCACTTACCATATATGTCATCCGTGTTTCCCGGTATAATCGGGTGAACTGCCCTCCGAAGATGGGAATTATGGTGTATGTCATGTCCAACTGAAGGGATCCTCCAAGCTTAGCACCCCAAGACTTTGATAATCACATACCATAATTTGGAGGTATATAAGAAATAACCACATCCATCAGAACACTTTTTACTGGGATTTGTGCAAGATTTACCACTAAATCCTTAATCATGCCCATACATTTAACTTTTCTTGAATCAAATGAATACAGGTCTCCATACAGCCTAGTAATTTCGAGGCCCAGTCTGTCCATAATATCCTTGGGCATCACGTTATGCGAGGCTCCAGAATCTAGCATGCAATTATGTAGCAGACGATCATGAACGTTCAGTGTAATGTAAAAAGGAGCAACAGTATCTCTGGCCCCTTCAAAATGCAGACCAAAAATTATATTAGGCTTATCATCTTCCAAATTTATAACATCATCTTGACTCCCCATATCTAAAATTTTTTATCATTTTGGTGATTTGTTTTTGGTAAATGGGATTCTTTGCCAGTTCAACCAGAGGTATTGGTATTTTGATTTTGTTAATCTCATTTTCTAGGCTGAAACCTCCTATGATTTTTTTCAGTTTCTCTGATTGGTACTTCAGTCTCCTTCTTTTCATCTTTACTTGTTTGTATTGCTTTGTTTTCAGTTGTTTTTGTTCCTTTCATCTTTGTTTCGTTTGTCTTAGTTTTTGCACCTTATGGGTCAACTCCTTTCATCCTAGTGTTCTGAGTTTCAGGTCCCTTTGGGGTTGGTTCATATACTTCGCCTCTCGGCAGGATTTTCTTTGGTTGGGTAGTTGTCATGCTTTTAGTTTTAGACCTTAGATTATACTTGTTTTGGAGCTCGGCCATTATAGTATCGATGATTCCTTGGCAAGCAGGGTCCTCTATATTATTTGTGTTTCTATCCTCATTAGACCAATGTTTTATTTTTAAATAAGTCTCATAATGTTGTCTAGTTAAATGAGGTCGATAACAATCTCCACCGAGATTATTAATATCTTCTTCTAAATCCTCAAATTGTTGCATGTAATTACCTCCTATAAAAATTTCATTTTCTAAAGGAGTATGAACCTTTTGATCTTCATTTTTAATTTGTCTTTGTTGTATTTGAGGATTGGGGTTCCTCATAAATTATCTCCTGACGAATTGATCTACTTTTGATTGATCTAGTTCCATCTTTGAAATTTTATTTGACAATTCTTTAATTATACTTGCCATATCATCCATTTTATCATCTGAGGATATCCCAAATCTTAAGGGTCCTACTTGTTCCTTAAAACCTTTGGTCTCTATGTTTCCCATTTCCACTGTTGCCTTTAATTTACCAGAAGCCATCATATTTGACTCAATCTCTACGACATCGTCTTGCATTCTGGTAAGTTCGACCGCTCTCCTTTCTCTTAATAATAATGCGAACTCAGTTTCGAAAGCCCCAATGAATGTTACTTTTGTTGTGAGTTGGGAAGGTTTAACTTCAACAGGTATCTTGTTATATAACTTCTTAAATATTTGGATGAATTCCATAACAGTTTCTGAATTTATATTCCTTAAAGCCCCAAACTCAGTTAAATAATATAAGTGATCTTTCCTTTCACCCCATTGTCTGAGAAAAGAGTTTTCTAACGCGTCATAGGACAATATCAAACCTGCGGGCAAACTTTGAAACCAGGTTCTCACCTGTCCTTCAAACGTTTGAACAATCAACCGTGAATATACGTCTTCATGCTCGAGATCGAGAATATCTGTGAATTGATCAAAGTAATTTATATGTTCGGCTGTGGTTAAGTCTCCCTCCCCTGTAAACTTAGGTAGGTTTTTCATGTAGTTTTTAGGTAAATCATGAAGGGGTACTAGGAAGACCAGAGGAGCGTATCTGGCAGCTACTTTAGCAAAAATCCTAGGGGGTGGGGGTGGGGGTGGGCCTTGATCGCCCCCTCCTCCTCCTCTGGAAGTTTCCATAGATATTCTAGGAGTGGAAATTGGTACATTATAAAGAGGGTTTTCAAATATGTACAACGATTCTTTATCTTCTTTGGGATGAAGCAAAAAATATTCCAAGAACCGATTATCAGAAGATGAAAAAACTGGAAAAGGGGGAACCAGGATACGAGGACTCGTCTCTTCTGACTTGCAAGAAATGTAGATGGGAGAACCTATAAGGGTTGAATCTGAGTGTATGGTATACTCTTCTAGACTTTGTGAGGTTGGGAAATTTAGTTCAAGATCTGATGGGATATCAATCGATGTGAGTTTCACTGAGGGATTTTCACCTTCGCTTACGCAGGAGGTAGTCGGATGAGTTTCATATTTAATTTCAGGGAAAATGAAATTTGGGTCTATGGTCTCAGCTTCAAAAGTCTTAGCCGAAGTTTCTCCGAAAAGGGTTTGGGTGGAAATTTCTTGCGAAGTTAGTGTTTCAAGTGGAATCTTAGTCTTAGACTACATGTATTTAGGCTGGTAGGCTGCAGTAGTTTGCTTAAGGAAACCCCTTGTTTTTAGTATTTTTGCGGAATCAAAAATAGGTTTGGTCTTCTTATCATTTGGGTTTTGTCTGGTGTTCCTTCGACTGGATGTCAGCTTACTTAAACCCGGAGTTGCAAAGTGAAGAATAACTTAGCCTTTAAAAGGTGTTCACTCTTTGTTCACTATCAAAGAGAGAAACTCACAGATGTCGTTTTCCCGGGGAAAATAGTTTCGTTTCTTCATTCCCTGACAATGATGCCAAAAAAGATGTTGTTCCATAGTTTATACTTAAGGCTTGAAAGTATAAAGTCTAGGCATCCGAAAAGAGGGTGTATGATATAAAGAAAGGAAAAAAAACTCTTAGGGGACAAGGAGCTATGGATGGTTTCTGAGTTGTCTTTGTCTAGCTTCCAATTGTTCCTAGATGCTAATATCCTACTCAATGACTGCCCATGAGAATTCAAGTTCAACCTGGGTGGTCGCAGTTTTTAAGATGGTGTTAAAAAGAGTTAAAGTGATACAGGTCTGGTCTGTGAGACCGGGTTCGATATTGGGTTGTCTCGTAACAGGTACTATCATAGATGAAAAAAAAAATTAAAGATTGTTGCTTTTTTAGGTTGTTGTTTCAATTTTAGATTAAGTAAGAAAAATTCCCAAATTTTGAATTAATAGTATAACATAATCAAAGGTTGTTTCTCATATTTGAGCTAAAATGAAAACCGTGCATGAAATGAAAGAAAACATAAAGTTGTTGAACAATGTGAGGCATCAACCAAGGAAGAATCTCACTTTGCGATAGAAGAAGAAACATATAAGAAGAACTTTAATGAAGCATAAGATATAGAAATCTAAGTAATTCACAGGTCTTGTACCTATTGATAGCCGATACAGAGGAAAAACTGTAAACAAATTAGATGACTAAAATAATTAATCACCACAATAGATGTTGTACTAAATTGCAGCTAAAAATTCGTCAAAGATATATGATAAATGATATGAAATATGAAATAATCAAAGGGACACATAACCCAAACTTGATGAGATCTGGAGTCTTCGACTCACATTTGTATTAATTCTGGAAAATGAAAAAAATTCTCTGATACAAACTGGCCAAAAAAAATCCCTTGATGTCTCTTTCAAAATTGTATTT
Source organism: Picea engelmannii (assembly GCA_009831015.1). Taxonomy (NCBI): domain Eukaryota; kingdom Viridiplantae; phylum Streptophyta; class Pinopsida; order Pinales; family Pinaceae; genus Picea; species Picea engelmannii. The sequence goes on from ML796764.1 coordinate 161,893, forward strand.
GTACAAAGAAAATCATCAACCTTAGACGGTTGGTATTCTCCTGATCTCCTAGGTGCTAACGGTTACAGAATACAAAATTCTAACCGTTTTTCTTGGTTACTTTTTACTTTTCTACCAGTTGGACAAAAATGAGCACACATGTGTTACTTCATCATTTATTTGAAACGCTTCCTTTGCTCAGTCCCAAACACTCGACGCACCTGTCTAGAAACTGCACCAAAATTCTGGAAGGTTCTGACGTGTCCTTTGATTCAAACACATATAACTTCTTCTGAATTTTAGGCAGCCTGTCTTCGATCTTTCCCTTGTCAAAATTTGTCGATTGCAACTGTAGATTTGGCTTTATTAGCCACCTATCCATTTGGGTGGTGTCAAGCTGCTTCAATTGTGAAATCTCGAGCTGTGCTTCATTCCATCTCTCCTTGATATGCAGTTGATGCCTTACAACATTGATCTTTCCTAATAGCCCAGGACAATCACCTTTGCCAATGCCCAGTGTTTTTGTATCTAGCTGATCAAACACTTCTTCACATTCTTTCCTAACTTCTCTTGCCATTTTCATGCTTTCGGCAATATTGGTCTCCCATGTTTTTAACATGATGTCTCCCCTGATCTGTTCTTCTACAGCCATCTTTGGGATTGTTGGTACTTCCTCTCTAGCCGAAAACGCTACTGCCTTTTGAAAAGCAGTGCGAGTTGTTTTGGCCACTTTTTCCTTTAAAAAAATGTTATCCAGTGAGTGGCTTACTTCCAAGAAGTAGTTTTGAACGACCTCTATTTTAGAAATCATGTTTTGTTGTTGCGCTTGTAGTTTCTCATGCACCTCTAGTGCTTGCGCTTGAAATGTTGTTATATTCACAACTCGTCCTTCAATGGATTTCAACTTAGACTGTGGTTGTCTCACTAATTCCTCTTGCTGAATAACCTGTACCTGAATCATTTGCATCTGCTTGTTTGCTTCATCTAAACTAGACTTCAACAATTGCATTTCCTGCTTGTTAGTAGTCCTGACGTTTTCAACTCTTTGATTTACCTCCTCTTGAATATTATTTTTTGTGTGCCTTATTTGGTCTTGCAACTGAGCTATCATTTGATTTTTCTGCTTCAGCCTTGTTTTCAGAGAGTCAACTGAGAATAAAGTGGCAGTTTCCAAAGATCCCATAGAGCCTGCTACTTCTGTGGTGAAGTCTTCCTCTTCTAGATTTTTCCCATCTACGAGAACTCTGTGTTTCTTCACCATTGTGCCTTCTCTCAGATGCATTTTCTATTTTATTACTGCCTTTCTCTTCTTACTGAAAAATTATTCAGAGGGGGGTATCTCTTCTTTAGAGATAGGGGTAAGGTCACTTGCATATATGATTTCCAGATGAGGAGTCCCAAAAGTTGACTGTAAAGGAGTCAATGATGTAATAGGGATACCCAACTCTGTAGATTGATTTTCTCTTGCTTTTTTAGGGATATCAGTAGGAATAGTTGATGATAAAAGAGGAATCATTTGACTCAACTTTGAAGGAGTCTCGGATTTGGAACGCGTTTCAAACCCTGGATTCTTTGATTGTGAAGCTTCTACTTTTTGTGAAGATGCTTCAGTATTCTCTAGATTTTCTTTTGCAGTCCATTTATCGTGGGCCTTTGATCTGAAACCTAGGGGAATACTTCCTTGAGGTGGAGGAGGGGTTGTTGATTCTCCCTATAGAATCTTCGGCAAACCACTTCACTTGTGCTTCTAGAAAGTCAGAAAGTTGGTCTGTAGTTCAGGTGATAATTCCTTAACTCTGTCTAATATTTCCTCATAGGTTATGGCTCCCTTGAACATGTTGTCGTAGGGAGAAGCTTCATGTTCATACATCTTCATAGTGCAATGAGTAAGATAATTTCCTACAATTTGATAAGGTTCATGTTTTCTGAGTTCAAGATATACCAATTTGATGTCTTCCAATGCTACAGCTTCAACCTTGGAATGACCAATGTTAAGAAGTGAACACTTCCCAATCTGTAGAGGAAAAAGTGGCCAAAATGTCTTCTGAGATGCTTTCAATTCTGTGACGATGCCACCTGTTATTATTTGGTAGGCCACCTCCCTGCACACCAGTCTGTCGGGAAGGAATTTCAGAAGTGTGTGAGGAGGAATCGAGCACCCGAAAACCCTGACATAGGAGAAACCCTCTTCTATAAACCAATCTGCAATCGCCTTGAGGTTTCCCACAATTGAATCTGAAATACGAGGGGGTGCATAACCATACAAAATTTTGTGCAAACGTATCACCACGTAGTGACAGATTTCGTAAAATAAATATTTAACATTCTCCTCCCATAGTTTAGAATGATAAACATGAATGGGCTTTGTCCAGGCTGGGTTCCAGCTCCAATTCATCAAGGGGAAAGGAGTCATGTAACAAATATCATTCATAATATATGAAGACATGTAGAAAGATATAGGTCGACCTTTCAATTTTTCCTTTTGGTACTCTGCAATATCCTTAGTTAGATTATTTGATAAAATTTTACCCCAGTTGAAACTGTGACCCTCGGCTACTTCGTGTATAAGTGGCACCCATTCTGCAGGGAAATGGGTAGGGTTTTTCTTCCCAAAAAGTCTACATAGAATCAAAGCTATATAAAACATGTATTTGTTTAATGGAGCTGTGGCATAATTTCAATGAGTATTAGCTCTAAATCTCACTGGAATTCCCCACCATTCTTTGATTATAGTCGAATATGTTTGATTGAATTCTGTACACTCCTTTCTTTGAAATTCCGCTACGAATTCGGCATTATAAATGCATTTAGAAGTAGGGGGCAGTTTATACATTACTTGGATATGCTCGGGTCTGAACGAGCTGACGATGACCCCTTGGTTGTTTAGAATGTTCCTCGTCTGAATGTCGGTTTTCTCTAAAGCCCATATTATCATGTCGTTGTGTGGAATGAGTCTCAACCGTGTGGCTATTTTGTGAAGCTCAGACTCTGCTATGTCTCTGAGTTTATTTTTAGTCCTTTCATTTCCGAAATCGTCGGGGCAATTCCTAATCTCATAGTCTAAAGTTTCAAAATTTTGCCTCCAAGGTTTGACTGAATCCACAGCATGTGGCGTAGTGTCAGATATAACATATCCATCCGGATTCAAGCTTTCACCTACCTCCTCACTCTTCTTCGGCGCTTTTCTGGGTGCCATGACGTTTGTGCTAAAATGAAAACCTATTGCAGAGAAAAATGTGTGACTTCTTCTGATTATAACTCTCTCCTAGTCTGAAAGTAAGAATGAAATTCAACATAACAAACCTTTATTAACCTTTAACCTGTCTTAAAGTTAGCCTACCAATACAGGTGATAAAAAATTAAATTATTTTAATGGGGATGGTACGCTTGGAGATACGCACTTAATGTTAAAAATATCTCATTAATACGTTATAGATACTGTCTCATATCGGCAATTCAAAACTGGAATTTCGAAAGGAATGTCATCGAAAACTCTCGAATAGAGAAACGCAAAAAGTTACTTAATACCCTTAATGCTTGTTTTTAAAATTAAGTTAATTATGTTTAAGCGCTTAATTCTTTCAGGACTTCATGTTTCGGAGTTTTGAGTATCATGTCTCCAAGAGGCATGACACAAGTAAATCTCGAATTGTGAAACCGTGATGGGATTTATTTAGGTGCTAACCACTTGTTTTAACCCCTTAATTGATCATGATCAGGGGTTAGTCTTTACTTTTCATGGATTGGAGTATCGAGACTCCGATGACTTTTTAACGTAAGAAATCTCGAATCGCGAAATCACGATGGGATTTTTTATCATTAAACCTTCTTACCTCTTAAGAAACATAGTATTAGCTTTTAAGAACTTCACAACTTCGAGAATCGGTGTTTAAGGAGACTCAAGGTTGACTCTTTGATTTCCCTAATTGCAACTGATTAATTCTCTGTTAAGTGTGTTTTAAACCTTAATTAATCATGATTAAAAGGTACTTCATGAAAAACGTGTCGGGACATTTGAAATGTTTCTTAATTTGAGATGGTCGAAAAAGAACATGTGAAAGGCTTAGAAGGTCGTTAACGTTTTTAATCGTTTACTTTAAAATTTGTTCAATTCCTTTTAAACAATCATGTTTTCGAGACTTCGGTACCAGGACTTTGGGGTTGTTATAAAAATAAAAAAAAACATACTTTGTGAATAGTCGAACCGCGAAACCCGAAAATCCTAAAGGACCTTTTGAACTTTTTTTTTTTTAACTCAGGGTGGCTCCGTAACCAGAGAAAGAGGAGATTTGGATTTAGAGAAGAAAAATAAACTTTGTTTCAACAAGGGGAATCGTCTTCAAGGAAAGAGGACAAGAGGAAGTGGCATAGAAAAAAGGAAAATGCAATGGCAAGAAAGGACAAGAAGCCCTCTTGCAAGGATTGCAAGAAAGAGGGACATGATGAGGACAGATGTTGGTAGTTGCATCCTGAGAAGAGGCCAAAGTGGTTCAAGGAAAAGGAGGGAAGGCAAACAATGGCAGGGACAAAAAGACCCACAGACTTGGGATCGGATTCGGGTGACAAATCTAAGGTCTCATTGGTTGGTATGACAGGTAAAATTGGTGAAGGCATTGATTGTAGAAGTAACTTGTTTCATATAAGGACCATCATGTGACACACTAATATAGACACATTAATCGACAGTGGATCTCAATATAATCTAATCTCAGAAGAATTGGTTAAGAAATTGGGGTTAAAAACACAAGTACATCATAAGCCATACACACTTAAAAGGATAAGCAATCATCGTCAAATGCACATAACAAATAAATGCATAATCAAATTTGATATTTCATCTAAGTATGTAGACGAGGTAGCATGTGATGTAGTGTCGTTAAGTGAATGTGGAATGGTCTTAGGAAGTCCATACTTATATGATCGTAAGGAAATCTTCTATAGGACAAAGAATCAATATCAATTAACCAAAGCAGGTCAAGATTATGTGGTTCATGCTCATCAGTTTAAGGAAAATAAAACACTTGAAACAATGGAACAATTAAAGAAGGAAGTGCAAGCAAGCAATAAACCTATAATTGTTTCAAATGAAGTTATCGATCTTAAGCAAGAACAAGAAATGATTGTTGAATGGAAAATCAATCACAGGTTGCTTCACGATAAGCTCATGTCATGCAAATATTACAAGTATATCAGCTCATTTGCAATCGCATTTTTTATTATATCATTAGTAATGTTTTCTACATGGATGATAATGGCTTCAGTAAGATGTAATAGGGTTCAAATGGCTAACAATATGATGTCAGTTGTCATGATTGTGTTACAGTTGATCTTGATGAGATAGGTGCACAGGATAGAGGACAAGATGGGTGGCCTATCTTGAGCTTGTTGACTGTTTAGTAACAATTTCGGGACCAAAAGGTCCTTAGTGGGGAGGTGTGATCCATAATCGGATCCAAGAGGCTTCCCAGGTCTAGAAAAATCTCAAAAATGAAAGTTCTCGGAATCAGACGAAACCAATTCCATTGTGACCATCTCGTCGCTCTAATTTCAACCATATATTTACTTTCTCAAACGGACTTTGTATGCAACAATTATCGCACTCTGATCGTTTTTCCAAGCAGCTAAAAACTCAAATAGTCAAACTGGCAAAAAATCAATGTTGACGTCGGCATGACATCACCATGTTGATGTAAGCATAATGACATGTGCTAGCACAACAATGGGTTTACTGGATAGTGACAGGGACCAATAGCATGTTGACACATGGCATCGAAGGACAACAAATGGTGGGGTGCCACGTGGCCCAGACATGGGCTGCCACATGGCACCCATTGGTTGGACATTAGGTTCATTGGAAAAAATATTATGGAGTAGCAGGAATCGAACCGATGACCTCTCCCAAAGAGCATAGAGCTTTCACAAAGGCCCCAATAGCCAACGTGCCCATGTTTTTCTTGTTGCATATAACCCACAATGTATTATTTAAATTGAAATATATTATGTGATATGGTGAAATGGGATGGGGCCTAGCCCCAGCCCTCGGGCACCCATCTGACCTTACCATGTGACTCTGGATTAATAAATGAGCAGGAGGGTGAATGATAATGATTATCCCTTCGATCTCGGTTTGTTCCCACAAGACCATGATTTATCCACATGAAAAGTGCGTGGGAGGTTTATCCATAGACCGGAGGTCACATGAGACGTGCCTTGTATCCAGGTGCTTGCAGATTTAGGACTAGCTCGCAGCCCCTAGGGGGTTGGCGCTTGGCCATATGGTATGCATGTGACCATGTTTTAAGTGTGTGCGCCAACCCCTTTGGAGTATATTTGAATTTTGTTACATATTGGGTTTTATTTGAATTTTGAAATATATTATGTGATATGGTGAAATGGGATGGGGCCTAGCCCCAGCCCTCGGGCACCCATCTGACCTTACCATGTGACTCTAGATTAATAAATGAGCACGAGGGTGAATGATAAGGATTATCCCTTCGATCTCGGTTTGTTCCCACAAGACCAGGATTTATCCACATGAAAAGTGCATGGGAGGTTTATCCATAGACCGAAGGTCACATGAGACGTGCCTTGTATCCAGGTGCTTGCAGATTTAGGACTAGCTCGCAGCCCCTAGGGGGTTGGCGCTTGGCCATATGGTATGCATGTGACCATGTTTTAAGTGTGTGCGCCAGCCCCTTTGGAGTATATTTGAATTTTGTTATATATTGGGTTTTATTTCTATAGTTTGGGGATTTCTAATTGATTTTTATGCCTGTAATAAGAGATTTTTGCCCATTTTTAGGGGATATTGGGCTCTTTTTGAAGCCAGATTTTGGGAGGAATTTGGCGAAGGATAACCAACTTCAGATCTATAAAAAATAGGCCTGTTTGAGGCCATGGGGGACAATCAAAGTAAATTTATGCTGAAACAAATCCAAGCCAAAGTCATTTTTATGCAGGGAAGCTGTTGAGGAGGAGACCTTTGTGGGCCATTTCTGGGAGCTACACTCATTATTTTTCAGTGTCGTTAGCTGTGTTGGATTTATGGGGTCGAGAAGAACATAGTGAGACTAGTATGAGATCCATTTTATGTACTTTTGTTTACTTTTCAAGCATTGAATAATTAATAAAGAAGTCTCCCCCACTGAGACAAAGGCTCGGAGACGTAGGCAACCTTTCCAAACTCCGTTATCACTTCTCTTGTTATGGTTTGTTGTTGTTAATGTTTATGTTTAGATCATTATATTGTTTTATGGCTACTATGTTTCTTCATTAAATTCATCCTCTTTGGTTCAGCTTCATAAATGGTTAATTAACACATGCAATTAATAACTCAACCACAGTCATTAAAAGAAAATATCATAGCCTCCTCAAATATCACATATTTCTCACCATAGTCTCCTATTGTGTTGGAATATTGATCCTTTAATCTATAGAAGTATTATATCCATCAACATAAGATGTTATCACAACATCAATAATAGGTTTAGAACCTATCTCCATGACATCCTGTCATGCATGTGCCTCCTCAAATCTAGAAGGCTCTTCCAACATCCCAATCAAATGTACAAGTGCCATTAGATCAATAACTAACCTAAAAATGCCACCCTCTCTCACCCCTCTCATCAAATTCCTCGGACTAGATAAACTATTAGCATTGATGGTGCACTATTGTCCCTCAAATGCAACTCTCCAATGTATATCTATCATACAAGAAACTAAAAGATGATACTTCTTCAACCTAGGAATCAACAAAACATAATCTAGCTCGAGAACATCAACTGAAGGCATCTAAAATGAATTGGAGGAAAATCCTTCCATAGGATAAGTGGCATCATCACTAATCTCAATGCTAATGCCTCCCTATTGCTCTCAAAATCTAGTGAATAATGACTTATCATATGTCATATGTCTTCAAACTCCATTGTCCACATACCATCCAACACTATACATAGTTTTAGAGGACAAGCAAGAAAATAAATCCATATTCATCTTGGAAAATTTGTAAAATGAAGAATATCATCCACCTATCACAAGTGAAGAACATCGACATCTATCATAACAAATCAACCACCTATCACAGGTCCT
>ML796765.1:0-15585 GCA_009831015.1 Picea engelmannii
ATCATCCCTAATCAAAGGCTAAGATCAACTCTCATAAATGTAATCTCAAAACCCACTTTTGGGTTAATTTTTTAAGTCACTTTATGTCCCCTCAAAATCACCAAAAGTGTGATTTAATGTTCACTTTACCAAAAAGTGACATTTTGCACTTTAACCAAAGTCAAGTACAAAATAGACATAAAGGACAAGGACAAAGTGCCAAATGACTTTCCCAGATGTGCTAAGGAAGGAAAGCACATGGGGAACACCTCCCAAGGTATACAAATCAACATAAGCTCCTAAGCAACCAACCGAGTCTCTATTCCCTGTTCTTCTTTGCCTTTTATTCTTCTATTAGTGCTTCGAAGGCCAAGCGACCTTCAAGAATCACTTAGGGGCCTTTCCTCTTGCCTCTTTGGCTTCCTCCCTCATTTTCCCATTCTTGGGCTACTTAGTCATCCAAGAATCTATTATCCTAAGCTTTCATAGACATCAAAGCATTTCTGTGCAAGAGATGACACTTTTGTATCTTTTTCCCTTCTGTCACATGGAAGCCTCTCATTGGCTACAAAGTCCTTTGAGGGCCCCTTTTATTCCTTACGAGCCATTTTGTCCTTGCCACATGCCCCTTCAATCTACTTGAGACCTTGTGTCTTTGCAGTCACGCTGCTCGCAGAGTTGTCCTAGCGTGTTTTGGGATGATCCCCATGGGCATTGGGCCTCGTTGGGAGTTACCCCCAGGGTTTGGTGGTAGGCCTTGAGCCGAGTTTCTCCAGGTCCTTCCTGTCGAGCATCATGCAGAGTTCCCCCAAGAGAAGTGGGGTGGTCCCCTCGGAAACCTTAGTACAATGGGACCCCTTTTCTTTGTTGTTGACCCCTTCAAGGGTTTACCCAAAGTCTAGCTGCTAGGGCCTTCGTGGGATTGCCTTGGCCTTCACCACCAACCCTTTTGAGGGGTTACCCTAGCATAGAACTGCTAAGCCTTTTAAGGAGTTACACCAATGCATCTTCGGGGTCATCCAAACATCTCCTCATGGCCAAGGCACCTCAAGCCTAAAGCATTGTGACTTGGAGCAAGGCTTGAAGGCCAAAATTTCTTACACAGTTGCAGAGTAAAATCTACCATCTTAGAGAAAATTTAATCAAGTACTTAACTCTTTCATTATTCATAAGATCATTTTGAATCAACTATAGTATTGCATAACATAGAAGAATGAGTGCATATACATACTGCATAAAATTAAACATTGTTTTACTATAAAGGTGGATGGTTATCTACATGAAAGACATGTCAGATGGTCAACAAGATTGAAGAGAGACAACTTTTTAAATCTTATACAGGGTAGTAGTCTGATGACAGTATGGTATCAGAAACTGTAGTTGATATGTTTTCACCATAAAAATGACATAGGGGTATATATTTGGAGCTTGGTATTGAATTTCCATTGAAATTGGAAACCATTGAAATTGTTGAGATGGTGACACAAGCTCATACACCATTTTGAGAATTTGCAAATGTTTTTATTAATGGATTTAAGATATAATCAGATTAAGATTACAAAACAAGACCAACACTGTTACAACTTAGGAAGCTTTCTAGAATTTACGATGCATTAATGCCTTTTAAGTTGGAGAATGCTCCGGCTGCATTTAATTGCATCATTGCAACTATTTTTGAAGATTTTATCCATATCCTTAGGGAGATTTATTTAGATAGAATGGGTTCTGTATATTTGACTGAGATCATTTGTCTTATTTGAGGATGCTGCTGTAAAGATGCCTTTAACATGTCTGTACATTGTGGTGGCGGCGGCGGCTGGGGTTATTTGTGTAATTATAATGCCTTGGATTTTAAATTTTAAAGTTTTATTTGAAATTTGAAATTTCCTTTTGAATTCATGTATACAAATATTTGCATGTAATTATTCATACCCTTGGTCACTGCGTGTGCTGAATTTTCAGAAAAAATTTAAAATTTGACTTAATCATGACCCAATGAATAAATTAGATCAAATTCAAATTCATTCATAAAGTTCAAATAAAATTTTGCGGAAAAAAAGTGAAAGAAATAAAAATAAAACATAATGTAATATTATACCAGGTTTATATACTATAGTTTATTAACATAGTTTAAAATTTTTAAAATTTTGAGTTATGTATTTTCTTGAACTTAATGGCGAATTTTATCACATCCTTTTGCACTAGGGAATATTTTGACTTCCAACAAATTTGAATACAAACATGAACCAGGTGATACCCTGTACCAGTATGTATACCCAATTTGTAGGGATTGGTATGTGATTCTGCATACCTGCAGTTGACATACCCCCATAGCCATATACCCATGCTACCTTGCATTAGGCTTGTTTGTATCTACCAGTGTTGCAAATATTTCTGATTTCTCCTTAGTTTTTCAAGTTGCCGATTTGTCTGATATTTTCAGACTTCTTTAGTTCTAAGTTTATTATTACCACTATTTTCCAACAATTTTCAATATTTTCCCCGATATTTCCGACAAGTTTCATTCTGGACCCTCAATGATATATTCCCTGAAATGATATTTGCAACATTGGTATCTACAAATAAGTTTAATGGCCCCACTTTTTTTTTGAGTTGACTTAACAAATATTGATCTTGTTTCATCCTTGAAGGAGGCATTGTTCCGTCAAGAGCACTACTGAATGTTAAGTAACTTAATTAAGTGTATAAGATTGTTGGGTATATCTCCCAATAGAGGAATGTACTTTGTAATTGAAATTGAGTTTGAGCTTGTCATCTCATTTGGGGTAAACAATACTCAAATTTTTTTGATTTCAGTGACCATGATTCATGGTAGAGGCTCAATGTTCTCTTTGCTGGTCTTCTTCTAAGCCTTGTGTATTTTCAGAAAGAGTCAATTGTTCAACCTATACATGGTATTTTTGTTTCAATCAATAAACACGGAATGGAGTGATGTCACCACTTGTTTTGATCAAGAGTCAATTGTTGAACCTATACATGGTATTTTTATTTCATTCAATAAATACGGAATGGAGTGATATCATCACTTGTTTTGATCAAGGGTAAAGAACTTGGATAAGCTCAGATTAAATTTCTAATATCTTGAATGTTTAAGGTAGGTTGGCAGTTTAGTGTTTTGGAGAAATAACTAAACAAAGGCTTTTGCAAAATTTAGGGTTTCTATGCAGAGCTGTGCACAATAAGAAAGACACAACAATTGGAGAAAAAATAAGAATTAAAAGGAGTTGCCAAAAACTAAAGAAGTTTCATTAAAACTTCCTTGTGGGAAACCTCTTGAAGCTCAATTAATGAAAAATTCAAAATTGTTACTGTTCAACTTCATTTTCTTGAAATTTGGCTAGTTACCTGGTGCATCGAAAATGTGGTTATACTTTTCAATATAAGTGATTGAGGGTCTTGATCATTAATTTTGAGGATTTATTTGATCAAAGGTTCTTTTTTCTGCTGTAGGGGTCAGATGGGCTTGACGGAAGAGGAACAGCAGAAAGCACATCAAGAGAGGCTTAGACCAAATGAAGAAACTGTTTTGGAGAAAGTTGATAATGAAATAGGTTTGGAAAAAGTTGAGAAAGAAACAGGGTCCTGTAATGAGAATGGCAACATAATAAATGGTATCCAGAATGACTTAGCAAGTTGCTGCCAGGGTAGCAGTGCTACTAATTGCTGTCAGAGCTCAACACCGGAGGAAAATGTTCAATCTGATGAGTTGGATATGAAGCTAACTAATAAGAACATTGAAGGTAGCGTGGAAAGTAGTCATCCCACTCGCTCAAGCAAAGGTTGCTGGGGAAGAGTTTCAATGTGGTTTGAGACATGGGAGCGTGAAGACACATATGCCACTTTGGCAGTTATTGGAGCAGTTGCATCAGTTGCAATAGCATATAGTGTTTACAGAAGGTCAGGTTGATTCATCAGTGGAGATAAATTGCTTAGATATCTGCAGGCAGTGAATTTATAATTTTAGACACTTTTTTTTAGCCTACACCAAAGCTGGCACAAACAAAATGTCTTGGTTTTACAATATAGGTTGTTGTTTTGTTCATTACTTATTGGTCAGATGAGCATCCATGATCAAAAGAGATCACAAATAACTGTTTATGAAGCGTTTGGTACAGTTTCCTTCATGAAGATTTTTTATAAATTGAGGTTAAAGTCAATAATGTTACCCGGAGTGTATTGATATATATAGGGATATGAGAAACATGCGATTCTTAACTTGTTATACTTGTAATTTATTATAGACTATTTATATGAAATTTGAAAGACAACCACTTTTACCTTTCTTTTAAATTGCATGAGACATAAAAATAGTTTGCTCTCAGGGGGAGAGTCTTGGTGCCAGTGCAAGTGTCTGCAGAATATAACTACCAAGTCTGTTTCTGTCACATTGAATAAACTTTTCGTTTCCTACAATACAAAGTATTATGATGTTATAGTGGCATATGAACTTGCATAAAGACTACTGCAGCTCTAAAATACATCCATAAAACCTGCTACTTGACATGTGAAATTGCATCATCAAAGGGGGAGAGAGGCTTGTAATGGCCAATCAGTTGAAAGCTACTACTGATGTTTGACCCAAGTGTGCTTTAGTTCTTCTGTTTTGTTTGCTATGGATTCTTGCTTGTACGTTTTTTTATACCCATTGTGTAAGTTATGATTTACATGAAAGATTGATCCTGAAAGCTTATTTTTTAATTCAGAATACTCTGGAGTGCTTTTCTGGAACTTCTGGTGGAAAAAGGCATTTACTAGAAACAAGGACAAATTCATCAAAACACATATTGGACACAAGGTTGATTGTGTTTGCATACCTAGTAGTATGACTTCTGTATCTCCCATATTTGCAAAGCTATGACTAGAAGTTGGCAAGAAATAGAAAATGAAGACCAGTTTAACTACGAAGTTCCAAATCTAAAACTGATGTGATGGAATTTTGATAAAGAGAAGCATTCTGTGAGTGTTGATCGATAAATAAATAATTTGAAGGTTCTGTAATTCAATCCAGTGAACTGCGGTATCTATTTGAGTTGCTTTTCTTCTGTAGATTTTCAATCTAGCTTTCATCTTTCAAGAACTACTAATATTTCCTATGATTACGTACTACTAGTATGCAGGTTACCTATACACATGGCATGGCTTGAATGGATGCTGACGATCAGGGGGCCAAGGTCAGAGGAATTTTCATTTCTACAGCACTTATCCTATTATGGATTTTAGAGGAAGAAGTCAACCACGTTCACTGTTTTTTAAGTGGCAAGGAATTGTTTTAATCAATGCTGAGTGGTATCTCTTATATGGGCAAGGGTTTTTGTAATGGAGCAGTTATGTGCATGCTATTTTTCCACGACGGGGGGTGGGGGCTTAGGGTGGCAGTCAACATAGGTTTAATTGTAGTTTTTGAGCAATATGTATAATTACTCTTAACCTGAGACCTATACCAACTTGACGAAGCTATTGGAGCTTGCTCTATAGGATTAATCTACGTTACAAGTGTTGATGCTGATTTCTTCATTAATATTTTTGTATATGGTCCGAGTGTGTTTCAACTTTACAGTTGGAAGACTGGGCTTCAAAATGTAACTGACTCGAAGGATATCCATATCAACCAGGTGGCCATGGCAGAAGCACTCGYATGGGATTAATTGATGGTAAATGGACTTGAAAAGACTCTAATGTTAGAGACRTGATTGCCTCTTGGATCMTTTGGGCCGCRGGCGGAGAGAGGTCCATTATGGACAAACTAATTTTCCATCAAAACATACAAATTTCGCTTGCATAATAATGGAGTGCACAATGATACGATTCATTGCGCATGAGTTGCTATGATGTAGAAGAGCATGCTTAGAAAGGAAGTGCAAGATATCAATGAAGCAAGAGTGGCATTGCAGGGTTGAGGGAGATGCACTGTTATTGTGGAGGTGATGAGAAGTTATAGTAGCAATGAGTGTGTAACAATCAGCTCTAATGGCCATTGAGAATCACTGCAACAACATAGCCTTGACTAATTTGGATATCTATCAAGCCATGTCATAATATTTCCTGATTTTCCTTTTCGCACTGATTGTACAGTTTCATGTTGTGTTGAACTTTTTAATGTGTAGGGTGCCTAGATGAATGCTTGGAGGTGGGGTATACAAGGATGACTTATCCAAAATAACATTATATCCCTACTGCAAATGATGGATTCTTCAGTCTTATTTCTGAACCTAGTGATTGTGGACTGGAATTCAAACGATAGCTAGCTTGGTGATCAATTATTGCAAAAGGAGTTAACGAAGATGGACTTCGAGATGGATGCCCAACAATATTACTATGCCATTAGGACATAGTTTCAAGTCCCATTTTATTTTTGTTTAAAGCTAGAAAGTAATTATAAAGTGTCATAATAATTTTTAAATAGTGTTGGAGCTCTTCATCTAGATTTACTCTACATACTCACAAGGAGATTTCCCATTCAAGGTATTAACATTATTAGATTCGTGAATGTGGTTTACAAAATAGTTAAGTGTTGAAAATTAAAAGTATCTAAAGTTAAAACATATTTTACAATACTAGTAACCTTAACATCACACCTATTTTGCGCCTATGTACGACAGTTGGGTTATCCATTGTCTTCGAGTCATTACCATCTCTATGAGTTCTTGGAGTCCGTCGATTGGTTACTCTTCTAGTTATCCATGGCAAGTGTTTTGGTCATTATCGAGTCGATGCTGCCAGATCAAGTAATTTGCCGTGCCGATTTGTTGAAGGGAAGTTAGCCTCTATCAGCCACTTTCAGTCCTTCAACTCGTTTATCTTGGCCATCCCACTCTTCACGCCATCTACTTTTGTACGTTTTGTGTCGATTGATGGGGGATACATAAAGGTTCTCCTTCAACGGATTTTGTCTCGTCGACGCTAGATCATTATCTAGGATCAAAATCTAGAAACTGGTTAGTACCTTGGGACTTCCAGACATCAATGGCAAGTTCCCTCGCATTTTGGCAGTGGGTTTACATCACTGACTCCTGTTGAATGAGTTTACAAGTGTTTGACTACAACTCATCCATTCACACTCGCGAGATTTTACTAGGTATCTTGAGGTCCATTATCATCATCGGTGGATTCCCTCACGTCTATTAACAATATACATCGATGATCGGTAATCAAACAATTTCTATCATGCTTGACATCATCTCATGTATTTGCATGTTGTAAATTCGTACCATCAAGGTTTGGGACAAAGACCTTGGGTTGGGGACACATCATTCCTTTACAACATCCCCTCCCATGTTGCAATGGAGTCATTCATGCATGCTTTAGAGATTGCTCAGGGATCGAGTCATCTCACTAATTTGTATATTGTGACATAGATCCACATTTGTACTTGGTCATCACTATGCTCTCACTTGTGACATGGATACACAATGTATTCTTTTGTGGCCATGATCTAGTCAGTTGCGTCATGCTTGGATTTGCAGTGTCCTATTTTGGCGGATATGCTTAGTTTCTATTACCGAGCATGGGTATGCCCACCTCGGGGGTGTTATTATTGTGCAACATTGATTATCGCTTCTTCTCATCTTCCTTCGCATAAATCTCAGTGATTTTTTGTTCGTAAAGTATTTCGGCCATCATACACCTCTTCTGACCTCACACTTTAGGGGGCATCTATTATACATTTATTTGCTCCCTGATCACCTGATGGACACCATCTAGAGGTTAGCAGGGTGAGACACTCAGTTATGCCACTTTTCCCTTGAGTTTTTAGCATCCTTTTTCATTGTTGCGGGTTGTTCCTTTGCAACTTGTGACTCGAAGTTGTTGGTCTCGAGTTTCTCTCTTGCAAGTCGTGATCGATCACAAATTACATGAATGTAGGGCATGACCGGGTCTGTTACTTTCCAATTTGGACTGGTTACAAAGAGATGAAATCAAATTTCGGATTTCTTGTAATACGACCTCGAGAAGCTTGTTATCTTGAGAGTCTAGATTTATCCCCCATCTTATCTCTACCATCTTATATATTGAGGGTCTCTCATGGGAAAAGGGGAGGAAAAGAAAGAGTAAACTTGTAATGTTGGATTGATCATAGAGCTTGGACAAGGAGTTTGGGAAGAGCTTCATCAAGTCATTTGATTGTAAGCTTCTTATTTTATTAATAGAAGATGCACATGACTTTCCCCTCTATTTGGTCGTATGTGGTTATTATGAATTTTATAGAGAATTAACATTTCCATGTTTTCATGTTATATTATTAGATCTGCTATTAATTTATACATGTTATATTTGATCTTGTGAAAGGTATTCGTTTGTGTATCCATGTGTGCAGATCTGCATTCGTGAAAGCGAAGGACGTCTTCGAAAGAGCGAACTACCAAGGAGCGTGCATGGACAATTGTTGAATTACCAAGTAGGCTTCTTATTCCATTATCTCATAGATTTATGCATGTGTGATTCAGATACAAGAAAATCTATTGTTTGTATCTATATTTTGTCTTAGGTCTAGGAAGAGCCTAAGGGAGGTAACTCTTGGCAGGTACAATTATCCTACAACATACTGGTGACTCCACTGGGGAAGACATCATTGTTTATCTAGTTTCTTCCTCAGTTTCTTTAAATCTATTTTTTCAAAATCCTTGCTTGCTTAAGCCCCACTTTCGTTCTTGTTCTGTCAACAAGTCTTTTCTGAGTCTATTTGAAAATTTTCATTCCTAGATCTAATAGATCTATTAATTTTTGCATTTGTATGATCGTGGTCACAGGTTGCTTATGAATATAGAGCGACCCCATCTGTTGTGGTCGTGAGTTACTGCATTACAACGCGCGACTGCCCAAAAAATTTCATTGTGCACTGCGACCAATGTTTGTGGTCGCGGGTTGCTCACGTACAACTAGTGACTGGTCGCTCTATCTTAATTGACAAGACATGACCATGCATTAAATGGCTATTTTATGAAGGGGTATCCTTCAAATCTAACCCATATCTCTTTTCTATTTTTTCTTATAGCTTTACAGATCTTTCCCAGATCCGTTCCAAAAATCATTGCAACAACTTTACTTTTTTCAAGTTATTTGATTTTTTTTTTCTTTTGTGTGCAATTTGTTTGATTGATTCAAAACACTTCTCATTTCTGTGGGTACGGTTTGGATTCCCTAACCTTATTCCCTCAGGGTTTTAGTGTTGGTGGTACCCTTTTAAGAGGGTCCATTTGATTTTAAATATCTTTTGGGTGTTCCTTCAGATTTGTTTCCATGGTTTTAAACAAAGCAAACTCTCTTGATTTGCCATCTCATTTCCAGGTCTACTTGGAATTTTTGCTTCATTTGTAATACATCATTTTCATATGGTTCATAATCTTTCTGATATATTACTTGTCCATTCTTTTTTATTTGCGTGATGCAAAAGGTGTGTTTTTTTCTTTTGATTGGCATAATCTTTAAAAAAAAAACACAAAAAATTATCTTAAAGAGCTTAGCATTGCATTTTAGAATAATTTGGTTAAGAGTCTTTGGTTCACTAGTGGAATTGGAATTTGCACTGTAGAAATTTTTTTAAGAAAAAAGTTTGAATTTCATTAAGGAATTTCATTCGCATTGGTGCACGTATTTCTTTGAAAAAGAAAAAGCTCTCTCCCTTTCTCTTAATAATCTTTTCATTGAAAACAAATTTTGCATTTTTGCATATAACATTCTTTTGGGATTGGTCTTGAGTCAAAACACCATCAAGTCTTTCATTTTGTTTCCTTGAGTAAACAACAACCATTTAAAATCAAACACAATTAAAAATAATTAGAACATTTTTGTTTGATAGCAAACCAACTATAACTTAGGATCTAGGGCCTTGGAATAGGTTTGGAGAGTTAATTCTCCAAGGCCACCAAACGAGACTAGGAAAATTAATGAGCGAAAATCCATTAGTAACAAAACCAGTTCCAAGAAATTTTGCCTCACACGCTGAGTTAAGTACTAGGTCAAGCTAAGCAAGTCGCTGAGATATCCCCTCTCCATTTGCTTGGTGGGACTACTTCGTGTATTGGGGGTTTCGAGATATGGAAGTCCCCATAGTAACTCCAACGTTCTTGAAATTTTGGGTGCCATGACTTGACATGGTATTCCTTGCCCACATGATAGTCTTGACTAGCGATTATTCTGCCCGACCGCATTTTTGTGAAGTGGTAACCTTACTGGCCTGTCCTAGGTAGCCACTGTTGATGATTGGAGCTTCATGAGACATTCTCCAGATCATACTCCTCTGGACTGAGTTGAGATGATCTGTGAGAACGCCCATGTGATGGGTGAGTCATACTCCTCTTCACTAAGTTGAGATGACATGTTTGGTCTCTTATTGTGCTCCTCTGCACTTAGTTGAGATGACTTGAGATGGTCTCCTGTCAGACTCCTATGGACTTAGTTGAGTCGACTTGAGATGGCTCTCCAGATCGTACTCCTATGGATTTAGTTGAGTTAATCTATTGAGAGTGACGTCCCTGTGGTTGAGCACATGTGGACTTGTCCTTAATGGCAAAGCACTAGAGGATGTGTGGGAGATCCCTTGCTATATTGTCTAAGAGTAAGATTATTGTGAAACCCTACTTTGTATTGTAAAGGGTACAAGTCGGCCCTACTATGTAAGGATAATTAATATTGTGTAAAAGATTAATTATATTATTCAGTTGTACAAGTCGGCCCTATTGTGCCAATAAACACATCTATTGATGAGTTAGGTCATGTATCTATAAGAGAGATACATCCCCATTGTGGATAATATCTCATTCTCACAACCAGTGTTACAAGAACTGAACCGGAACTGGTAACACTAGCCGGTTCGATTGGTTCACAGGGCTTACCGGTTCAAACCGCTTTTGACTGTTTTTTTTTTTTTTAATAATTCGGATTTGCAATTTAAAAATAAAAAATAAAAAAAGAAAGAGACTCAGCCAATAACTTTTGACAATGAAGACCTTTCCTTAATGGTTTTGGATCCCCAGACACATCAAGAGAATGTGTGCACTGTGCACTGATGTTGCAAGTTGCAATTGTATCTTTGCCTTCTTGACCAGGGGAATCAAGCTAGGCTTGGAATCCCCCTGTTGAGTCTACTCACGTTGAGGATGTAGATGATGACTCTGAGTCTGAGTCTTAGTTCGAGTCCTCTGAGTTTGAGTTTTAGTATCCAGATTCAGACTATTAGATTGTGTAGTCTCGACTCTCTACTCTCTAGCCTCTAGCCTAGACTCTGGGGTTATTTTTGGACTTTATAGGCCATTTAGAGCCTTTTTGATGATGTATTTTGATCAGAATCCAGATATTCATATGACTATGGAGTGCACTTGCCAGTTGCCACTTATTGTTAGTGCTATTTTGGTTTTATATAATGTTACTTGTTATATGTATATGAGAAACTTTGCAAATTTTTGTATACTGGTTTGGATTCACATGGATGCACATGAATATGTATTATTTTTTCAAAATTTGAATATTTTATGTATTTTTAGTGACCGGTTTTTTCCCGGTTTCGGTTCGGTTCCGGTTTTTGGGGTCGACCGGTTCGGTTCTTGTAACATTGCTCACAACACACATTGTGGAGATCTGAAATTTGGTGCGCACTTCTTTTAGGCGCTAGCTTTCTTGGTCATAGAGCACCCTCTTGTGTGCGCTAGGGTTTGTGGTGAAAGGGTGATCTTCTCTTGACTCTATAGCAAAGGATTGAAGGGTTTTCCCAGGATAACTTCTTCTGTCTTATGCATGGTTATTCTTCTTGTGATCTTGGTTACTACAACTATTGTATATTGTATTGTTGCATTGTTTATGGTTCAAGTTCATGCTAAATTGAAAGAAACTACATGTGCTTGAGCTAAACATTAAAAATTCAACATGGTATCAGAGCAGTGTTTCTAAAGAGCCATTGCACAAGCTACTCCAATACTTTTCAAGCTAGCCGTCACCTTCTTGCTGCAACTGCAAAAACGACCCTTTTCATTTTTCTTGTCAAGCTAGTTTTAGCACTTTCCCGTTGAATTTTGGGCCTAATTTCTACACAGACAGGTACAACCTAGTCTAACGCACCACCTGCAACCCTCAGATAAAAAATTGAAGAAGTTTTGATTTTCGGGCCTAGGGTTTCTGCATATTTCGGTTTTTAGGGTTTCTGTAGATTGTTGGGGTATTTTTGCAGCTTGCTAAGGTTCCTTTGACTCTCTAGGGTTTATTGTTGGTAGTCATAAGTCAAACGAACATTTTCTCTTGAAAAACGCTAGGGTTTCTAGCCTAGCCGTTAGGGTTTGTGAAGAATCTGCAAGCCACGAGGAACAAAACTTTGGTGGAAGATAGGCTTGATGGATCAAACAACTTTATCTCTTGGAAGTCAAGATTATGCATCGCTCTAGAAGAAAGTGACCTATTGAGATTGATAGAAGGAACTCTACCAACAACAACTACCGATGAAGAAAAGGCTGAATGGAAGGCAAATGATGTCAAAGCTAGGAAGATAATCATCTATTTAGTAAGAGATAATCTACTACCTCACATCTTTACCTTGACGACAACTTATCAAATGTATGATGTGTTGAAGAACATGTTTGAGAGCAACAACACTAACATAACTCTTACATTGAAGCATCAACTTCAAAATCTCAAGATGACGAAAGATGACACCATCACTACCTTCTTCATGAAGATTTTAGAGATCAAAGATCAATTAGGTGCCATTCGAGAAACCATAACAGACACAGAGATTGTCATGATTACTCTCAATGCCCTTCCAAGTCATTGGGAGCCATTCATTCAAAGTATCAGTGGAAGAGAAAACTTACCTCAGTTTGATCGTCTATGGGCATACTGCACTCAGGAAAAAACCAGACTTATAGCCAGCGGCGAGTAAGACTCACATTATAATGGAAATCAAGCCCTTGCTTCTCATGTAAAGAGAGGCAGAAGAAATAGAAGAAGTTTCAACAAAGCATTCAAAGATAAGAAAACTTCAACAACTCCAGGTCATGAACAAAGAAAAGACATATCAAGGATTCAATGTTTTAGATGTGACAAGTATGGACACGTTGTGGCAGATTGTCCTACCAGGAAGAAAGGAAGACAACATGCATCCACTTTCAATGTTGATTCAGAACCACCTCAAAGAGATGAAGACATAAAATATGAAGCATTCTTATGCATTTCAACACACTCAAGTATGGTTCCTACTGACAGTGATATTTGGTTGATTGACAATGGTGCTTCCAGACACATGACTAGATATAGAGAACATCTTAAATATCTTGTAGAGAAAGAGTCTCGTCTACATGTTGTACTTGGTGATAATGCCATATATACTGTGAAGGGAGTTGGATCTTCTTCTTTCCAACTAGATTCTGACATACCTCTTCAATTAAGTGAGGTACTATATGTACCTGGGATGAAAAAGATCCTTGTCTATGTTTCTGCCTTAGAGGATAAAGGCTACAAGGTTACTTTCTTTGAAGGAAAAGTTCTTGCATGGCACAAGAACTCACACATGGATTATGCCCGGGCAATTGGCGTTCGAGAAAATAGTTTGTACAGATTGACTGTCCAACTAGGCCAGGCCTTGTTACATGATACTATCAACTTCAGCGAGCTATGGCATAAGAGACTTGCTAATTTATATTAGAGAGCCCTTCCCGCTCTGGGGAAGATGGTGACATGCCTTCCAGAGATACATATCGAGCATGATGGCGTTTGCAGAGGTTGTGCTCTTGAAAAGAATGTCAAGGGGTCCTTTTCGAGCAATGATAGTAGATCCAAGGGGATTTTGGAATTGATACATACATATGTTTGTGGACCCATGATTGTTGCTTCCTTGAGCGGATATTTGTACTGTGCTCTTCATTGATGATCACTCTCAGAAGACGTGGATTTACTTCTTGAAGATCAAGGATGGCTTCCTTGCGATATTTCAAGAGTTTAAAACTCAGGTTGAGAACTTGACCGAGAGGAAGAACAAGGTGCCGAGATCAGATAATGGAGGAGAGTACACCTCCAGGGATTTCAATGATTTCTGTATTGAGGCAGGGATCAAGAGGGAGTACATCGTTCCTTATAACCCTCAAAAGAATGGGTTTGCAGAGAGGAAGAACAGATCCATTATCAAAGCAACTAAAGCGATGATACATGATTAGAATCTACCTATGATTATGTGGGCAGAGGCATCCATGACAACTGTGTATGTTTAGAACATGAGTCCTCATAAGATTCTGAAGAACATGATTCTTGAAGAAGATTTCACCGGGGGAAACATGAGGTTGGACACTTCAAGATATTTGGGTGTCCAGTATACATTCATGTACCCAAGGAAAAGAGGACCAAGCTAGACCCTTCAGGCAAAAAGGGTACATTTGTGGGGTACAATGAATCTTCGAAGGAATACCGGATCTACATCCCTGGTCAAAGACAAATCGAGGTTAGCAAATATTTCACCTTTGAGGAAGAGATAACCTTCCGAAGATCTAAAGAATCTCATATGGAGATTGACAACGAGAAGAAAGAAGAGACAACACCTGTTAGAAAAATAGGACCGTGGAGCAATAAAATAAGACAAATGCAGAAACAAAACACAAAAGACACACAATACAAGAGAGACAAATTTACGTGGTTCACCCAGTGTGGGCTACGTCCACCAGAGAAATTGCCAGGTCCTTCCTTTATTATTATCCAACAAATGAAGGGATACAACCTACAACAAAACTCGCTGTAACTTCCTCTTCTTTCTCTCACAGTCTCCTCTCTCAGAATACAATATTCACAATCACCATAGTCGCGATACATTTCCCTCATAAAAGAGGGTTGCCTTCTAGGGAAAAAAACCCTAACATAATCTCTACCATTAGATCTGTGACCTTATAATGAACGGTCCAGATTTACAATGAAATTACAATATACTTTTACAAGACAATTTTTTCTTCGGGGGCTTTGCCCCCGAACCCCCGCTGGGGGCCCGCTTTCCCCCAGACCCTCCAGCTAGGGGGATAGCCCCCCCAGACCCCGCAGAGGGGGTACCCCCCCTCTGCACTCCCCCGCGTGGAAGAGTGTACATACTTCTGGGGTGTAAATACTTCATGGGGTATAAACATCGCTGAAACCAAGGACCTCTGAATCAGGAAGATAATCAGGCTCCACAACCAACAATCTCCCACTTGGAGACTGATCTCAACAACTCCACTGCTGCTGTATATGCTAGACTCTGAACCTTCTTGGACCTGGAAAATTTCTCATTTTCATCTTCATTCTTGAAGACCAACTGAAACTTAGCAGGAACTCAGTTTCTCCCTAGTTACTCCCTTTGTTAACATGTCTGCAGGATTTTGGCTAGTGTGTATCTTTTCCAGCTTCAATTGTCCATCTTCCAAGGTTGATCGTATGAAGTGGTACCTCAACTGTATATGCTTAGTCTTCGAATGTAAGGCTGAGTTCTTTGCAAGGTGAATGACACTCTGACTGTCACAGTACAACTTGCTGTTCTCCTGCTTCTTTCCCAATTCCTCCATAAACCTTTGTAACCAAATCATCTCTTTACTAGCCTCTGTAGCAACAACATACTCTGCCTCTGTTGTTGAAAGTGCAACAACCTTT
>ML796765.1:25029-41147 GCA_009831015.1 Picea engelmannii
AACAACAAATGGTTGCACAAGTTCCTGCACCTCCAACCGGGGGCAATGCAGGGTCCTCAACTGCAAATATTATGATGGTTGAATCTATGGTGGAACTATCCACCAGAGAAAATAAATATGAAACTCCTAAGGGGGAACCTTCATCTAAGGATCCTCCATCGACTTCACCACCTAATGGCCCTCTCACATTAGAGAAACCAACTTTCGAACATGTAATCCACCCTCCAAAAGGGGTACACTTCAACGAACTACCCATAACCTAAATGCCCGAGCAACTCAACATTACAGTGTAGTGGGAGATCTTACCCATGCACCATGTGCCATGTCAACACTCGAAGTATTGCAGAGTAGTGCTTCACAACGAAAAACCTTATTATCAACCATAGGTAGAATCGAACCTTCGGAGTCAAACATTGTTTCCTTCGACATAGAACATAGTGAGTTGTGTCTCTCACACCAACTAGCATTTCAAATCATAGTTGGTTGTCTTAACAAAAATATCTTTCGTACGATGATCGATGAAGGAGAAACTACTTGCACTATGTCTTTGTCATGTTGGAAAGCCCTTGGTTCTCCTCGGCTCACTACATCTCAAATCTTCTTAAAATATTTTGATGGAAACTTTTTCAAACCCCACGAAATTCTCACCTCTTTATCCATTGAGCTCGAGGGAAAAATTGTCTCTGTAGAAGTCGAAGTGGTCGATGCCACACTTGACTATAATATGCTCTTGGGTTGCACTTGGTTTAATGCAATGAAAGTTGTTGCATCCACTGTCTTTCACGTCATACATTTTCCCCATCGAGGAAATATAGTGACCATCGACCAACTCGATTATTTCACACCCGACTTGTGAGAAAATCCTAGCACCAACATGCCTTTTATAGGTGATTCTTTTGGGAGGTACGAAATTGTCGGTACATGTATGTTCAAATATTTATATCTTATGGGGACATTCCCCCTTTCTACACCCGATAATACCCATATAGATCCTATGAACATGATCTCTTCTGTCACATGTAGATCCCTTGGGTCTTTAGATCCTTGGGTGGTACCTCGTCTTGATGATGTTGATTCATACAAAGTTTCCATGACGCTCACCGCGGTCAAGATTTTCGATCCAACAATCCCATCAACATCTGTTGATACTGGTCAATACTTCCATCCTCATATGGAATGTGATTAACATACTCCTCCCGTTCGAGTTGATGACTCTCCGAGTTCACATGACATCTTAGATCCTGAGTTGCCTTCAGAAGAGACCATCTTGGAAGTCATGTATTCCTTAGAAAATCCAAGGGATGAGGTGAGGCATCGATCTTTTTTCCCGATTATGAACTAACGAGAGTTAGCATGATGAGATTCAACCTAGGATTGGGGGAATTTGCTAGGGAATCCAATGAAACCCCTAGTCTTAACCTTTTTCCTCCTCAGATTTCATTTTCAGATCTCGCCATCGAGTTCTTGGCTTCCCCTACCTTCGAAGATTCGTGTTTCGTACGTCCTTCATGTCTTTATGGATCCCATCAAGGATATTTCATTGCTCACGAAACCACTCATGATAAGTATCTTCGTATGCAAAAATTCATTTCTATGTGGCACGACCCCTGCATGGTGTGCCATATGATGCTAATAATGGCTCATGAATTCATCGATTATGAAAAAGATTATTGGCCTGAGCCTAGACATGGGATCTAATTTATGTAAACCATCAATATGCATAGTTCCTTGTACATAGGTGTGTGGTGTGAGTGATTTTGTTCCACATATATCATATCCAAAAATTCTAAAATATTTTCTTTTTAAGATTTCACTTTGCATTTTGACCTTGGAATCTAGTTTACATGTGTTGACATGATTCTAGGGACGTTTTTTTACAAATATGGAGACATTCATTGAACTTGAGGTATGTATTTTCCAAACCGACATATAGGGATATGTTTTTCACTACATTTACCACCTTGCATTATTAACTGTCCATACTTCCAGCACTATGCCTTAGGTTCGAACCTGACTGGTTGCGACATTAACCACTCCTTTTTCATGTCGTAACTAGGTTAGTAGTGCCTACCCTTCATAGGCACCCTAGTTAGCACCCATATTTCCATTTGGTGCCCATGCTGCATTTTTCCGTGGACCCGAGAGCCCTCCTTTAGCCCCGTCATGACTTGAAGATTGAGCCTCATTTTTCCTCTGTTTGTCTATATTCTGGCCATATCCCGTGGTGGTTATCAGACATTTTCTTGTTGCTTAATGGTCTCCTATGCATTTTTTTCTCGCTTCATGCTTCCTATCGTTGCTATGTTGTATGCCCATATCTTGGTTACTACTATGCAGTAGCCTTGACCATCCGCCTCTTGCATTATTTGGCCTCCATTTTGCACCTACAAACACCCCTGGACGAGAATTGCTATCATTAGTGGTCATCATTTTCCATGTCCTTTTGCAGTCCATTGCTTAAGTCATGTTCCATGCACCTGGAACTTCATCACACACTACTCGTTTTGTCCAATCGAGCTTACTATTACCCCTTTGTCGTGCTTGGTAATCAACCATGACAAAGGTACACCCT
The DNA here is from genome assembly GCA_009831015.1 of Picea engelmannii. Classification (NCBI taxonomy): domain Eukaryota; kingdom Viridiplantae; phylum Streptophyta; class Pinopsida; order Pinales; family Pinaceae; genus Picea; species Picea engelmannii. The sequence goes on from ML796765.1 coordinate 27,602, forward strand.
GGAGTCTTCTTTGTCCTTTCAGACTCTCTAAACATGAAATGACAAGCAAGCACTCATTTTCTTGGGCTCATTAAATCCACAAGAGCATATATGGATTTTTCTTTAGGATCCTTCCATATTCCTTAAATATCGAAAAGACCACCGAGCACCATTCTCCACCCTAGGCTCGAAAATAAATCCACGAGTGAGCATATTGAGCATACTCCCATTTTTTTTCACGCTCGTTCAAACATGAAAGAAAGAAAGAAAAAGAGTGGGGGGTGTTTTCAATCTAGTCATATTCACAAATGGTAGTTGTCCATCGAGTCACCCTTGAACATTGCACCTGTTATGTGAATATGCACGACAGTTGGGTTATCCATTGTCTCTGATTCATTGCCATCTTAATGAGTTCTTAGAATCCTTTGACTAGTTACTCTTCCAGTCATCCATGCTGAGTGTTTTGGTCATTATAGAGTCAATGCCTCCACGACAAGTCATTTGTCATGCTGATTTGTTCAAGGGAAGTTAGCCCATGTTGGCCACTTTCATTGCTTCAACATGTTTATCTCGACCATTTCAGAGTCAGTTTTGCTCTACTATTACACTCTTCACACCATCTACTTTTGTATGTTTCATGTCGATTGATGGGGGATATATCAAGGCCCTCTTTCGACGAATTTCATCATGTCGATGCCAGATAATTATCGAGGATCAAAATCTAGAAACTGGTTAGTACCTTGGGACATTCATACATCAATGGAAAGTTCCCTCACATTTTGGTAGTGGGTTTACATCACTGGCTCATGTTGAATGAGTCTACGAGTGTTGTACCACAACTCATCCATTCAGACTCGCTAGATTGTACTAGGTATCTTGGGGTCCATCATCATCATCAGTGGATTCCATCGCATTTCTTAACAATATACAACGATGACCGATAGTCAGACAATTTCTACCATGCTTGACATCAACTCATCTATTCACATGCCGTAGATTCGTACCATAGGGGTTTGGGACAAAGACCTTGGGTTGGGGCCACATCATTCGTTTAGAACATCCCCTCCCAAGTTGCGATGGAGTCATTCATGAGTGCTTTAGAGATCGATAGGGCATCGAGTTGTCTCATTGATCTGTATACTGTGACATAGATCCACATTTGTACTTGGTTGTGGCTATGCTCTCACTTGTGACATGGATCCACAATGTATTTTTTCGTGGCCATGATCTAGTCAGTTGCGTCATGCATGGATCTGCAACGTACTATTTTAGTGGCTATGCTTAGTTTCTATTACCGAGCATGGGCATGCCCGCCTCAGAGATGTTATTATTGTGCATGATTGATTATCGCTTCTTCCCATCTTCCTTTGCCTAAAGCTCCGTGATTTTTTGTTTGTAAAGTATTTTGGTCATCAAACACCTCTTCTGACCTCACACTTTAGGGGGCATCTGTTATACAGTTATTTTCTAGCTGATCACCTGATGGACATCATCTAGAGGTTAGGAGGCTAAGACACCGAGTTATGTCACTTTTCTCTTGAGTTTTTAGCATCCCTTTTCCTGGTCGTGGGTCGTGCCTTTGAAACTTGTGACCCAAATTTGTTGGTCGCGAGTTTCTCTCTTGCAAGTCGCGATTGATCACAAACTACATGAATGTAGGGCGTGAATGGGTCTGTTACTCCCCAATTAGGATTGGTTGCAAATAGAAGAGAACAAATTTCTTATTTCTCATAATATGACCTCGAGAAGTTTGTTATCTTGAGTGTCTAGATTTATCCCCCATATTATCTCTATCATTCTATATATTGAGGGCCTCTCATGGGAAAAGCAGAGGAAAAAAAGAGTAAACTTATACTGTTGAATTGATCATAGAGCTTAGGCAAGGAGATTGGGAAGAGCTTCATCAAGTGATTTGATTGTAAGCTTCTTATTTTATTAATAGAAGATGCACATGACTTTCCCCTCTATTTGGACGTATGTGGTTATTATGCTTCTTATAGAGAGTTAATATTTCAATGTTATATTATTTGATCTTCTATTAATTCATACATGTTGTATTTGATCTTGTGAGAGGTATTCGTTTGTATTTCCATGTGTGCATATATGCATTCGTGAAAGCGAAGGACATCTTCAAAATAGCAAACAACTAAGGAGCGTGCAAGGACAATCACCGAATTACCAAGTAGGCTTCTTATTCCATTATCTCATAGATTTATTCATGTGTGATTCAAATCTAGGAAAGTCTATTGTTTGTATCTCTATTTTGTCTTAGGTTTAGGAAGAGCCTAAGGGAGGTAACTCTTGCAGGGTACAATTATCCTAAAACACTTCCCTGTAACAAGTTAAGAGTTGCACGATATTCCTTTTCCTATTGCCTTAGTCCAAGACACGCTTCCCAACCTCCAAAGCATGTTGGTCTTGAGATTTGTTTGCCTTGAGTGTTTCTTGGTTGTGGCTTTCTTCCACTTTCCATTCCAAAGCCGATGAAATTGTCATTTCCATGGCCTCCATGATATCTTTTTCACATTGATGATCTTTCCCCAGTGTGTACATTTCCCTGAACGAGTAACATTAACAACAATGAGACATGGATTATGTTGTCCCATTGAATCCAAGAAAGGTATAAGCACTATAACCGTAACCCTATTTTTGGACCAAATTTTCATTGGATTCATGTCGAAAAAACACTTTTTATTGACCGTAAATTTGTGTCTAATTTTCCTAAGAAAAAGTTATTGTAAGAAATCTTCAACCATTTTTTTCAACTATATTTTGGACCAAGTTTTTTTTAATCATATAAATGATATAATACTGTTAGCGCTAAAAGTCGACTCAACACTGCTATTGTGTCAAGCCTAGAACACCTTGATTTAATTGGGTTTAAATAGGCTTTGAAAAGGTTTATGAAAACTTTGAGTGGTAGGATCAATAAGAGGGCAACAAGCTAACTACAACTCAACAACTAGCCATTGGGCATGGAGTCCATTAAACCAAATAACCTGGTCTCAACATTCTATGGGAAACAGTTCAAGCTAACAAAACTTGGATTAACGATAATGTTATAAAGAAGTGAAATGAGGCAATGTGAGGAAACAAAATTGTAAGACAATCAAAGAACACCTTGATCTTCAATGTGTCTAACAGTGGAAAAATAATCCAATATTCAGAAATCCTTTCTAAACATGAATTAAAGACTAGAATAAGGTTGTGGAAAAAACTATAGTATATCCTTATACTATAGTTTTCTCAACACAGAATTGCATGCATATATCCTATAACAACAAACATATTCAAGTAGATGAAAGAAAAAAGAAATGATGAACTGAGGAAAACAAATTGATCATAAAATTTGTTATCAGTTGAGATCTTTACATAGAAGTTTTGGCAATATTTTTTTAAAGTATTACATAGGTTGTTCACCTTCTGCAGCTCTCTCTCCGTCCTTTGCACTTAATCCCCCCCGATTGCTAAGACTTAAAGACTTTATATCAAAGTAAAATAAACAAATTAAACTATTTCTTAAGAAACAAAAAATCTAAAAATAAAGAAGATATCCAATAAATGCAAGAGATCTAGGACTGTTGGACTAATCGAATTGATTTTTCTTCATCAAATTTGGAAACAATCTTCGACCTGATGTTTCAAAACCTGGAAATACTTTTGATTATTAGCTAGTTGCTGATTTGATTCCTGGATATGCTCAACCTCTGCCATTAAATCTGTAAATGATAATTGCCTTAATTTCTGCTATGTTTCCTGGAAATCCTTGATATGGTTTTGATTGCCACCTGTTGATTTCTCCCTTCCAGCTCGAATCTGGGCAATTAATAACAAGATAATAATCATCCAAATAATCCTCTAATTGTTCTGTAAGCCACACAAGACATGCCAACAATATACTTTTGTGTATATTTAGAATCAATCTGAACAACTTTTGTTGCATCCTGAATAGTACTTCCATACTCCAAATGACTCACTTGGTCTACAATCTTTCTGGAATCTCATGATAGCAGGGTGCTTTACCACCTAATGAGTCTAGATATATGCTCCATGATCTGTTTAACTTCTAGCTGGATCTTTTCTTCGAAATCAACCAATTAACATATCCTTTACAATGCTCCTTTATCTAGCTTCTTGTACAAATCCTTTGTTCTGGAATATTGAATATTTTTTGCCAAGATGTCACCTACATATTTTCAGGTATAGCAGGAGGCTTAACATTAGGTGTAATATCAATCTTTCCTTTCTAAACAAAATTTTGAAATCTCTGTTGTATGGGAGTTTCAAATCCTTCATAAGATGTTACAGTTGCGCAACATGCTCCTCCATTCGTAACTCGTATATCTTGACTTGAGCACTAACTTGAAAGTTGTATTGATTTGAAATTTTATATCATTTTTTCTCCATTGATGACACCAACATGCAATGAAATCTCCATGCATAATTGGAATTGAGACCTTAGAATCACCAGAAGAAAGGATATCTTGTATGCTTGAAATACTTTTGGATAATTGTGATTTTCCTCAAGAAAATAACACTTCTTTCAACAATCCAAAACTTCATAGAATTTAGGAGAACATCCTTTCACGTAACATGCATTCATTCTGAGTTGGACACATGCTTGACATTCGACCTTGACACTTGGCATTTGGGAATGATCTCAAAGCTTGATCTCTGCATTGAGCATTGCTTACATTTCCGTGAGCTTTCCCCTTGGATTTGGTAATGCCTGCGTTTTCAAATTCAATACAAGTCGCTATAGGTGTTCCTGTAGCGCTTTTGATTCAATGGCACGCTAGCTTTCTTATGCCAATAACTCACATGGATTTCTATGTCATTTATAAATGGAGTGGTAGTTATAATATAAAGTGATTATTATAAATTGAATAAGCGTAGAATGGAAATGAGAGTGGAATGTTGAGGTGGATGGGTAGGTGAAGTGAAATAATGAGTGGGATAGGTATGTGAGAGAATAAGTGGTTTTTTTTTTTTTTTTTTTGAATTTTATTTATTTTATAAAATCAAAATTAACATAATGATTTTATATTAAAAATAAAATTCTACTAAATCAGATTTGGCATTGGAAATGGATGTTTCAAAGAAGTGACATGAGTAGCACAATAAAATAGGCAAGCATATGGAACAATATAGAACAATTGCGGTGTTACTCTAGTGAATTTTGTTACCGGGGTCTGGAGCTTTATGTAGCTCCTTTTAAGGCCACAATTTGACACTGCAAATATTGATACTAACATTGGCTCTACGGGGGATAACATGCTCCCTGCGAGATGCCAAGAAATTGTAGACTTGTGCCTTACTCATTGGGCTATGGAGTCATTCACCACCTTCCAAACCTCTGCAACTTATTCAAATTATGAAAACACACCGCTGAAAACAAAATACATTGTTGCATACTATAGTCTTCCCATACTGTACAAACTGAAGAAAACCAAATGCTCGGGAAGAGAGCTTATTCATCCTACATTACTCTACTCTAACCAACTCTCCAATTTTCTCAAGTAATTTTTTTTTCCATAGCATCCATGAAAGTAGCTTCACAACCGATAGAATCACATGTCTACCGCTGATTAATGGATAACAACAGAGATATAACAACAATACATTCTTTGGAAAACTATACTCACCTTCAAATGTCAGTGATATGATGAAATCTGAAATCTTCAAAGAATTTAAAAAATAAGACTCCAACATTAGTGCCACTGGGTCTTCAAAACCAAGATCACAAACCTGGTGATCCTGATGAGATGGCTGCCATTGCATGAATTCTCTTTTGCTGAGAAAAATGGGACCTTGTTCTTTCAACAACAACAACCCTTTCCCATGACAATCAGGAGCAACAAAATTTATTTGATCATGTAGTACAAATCCCTGACCAAAACTTGAAAACATATAATCATGGAGACCATCATAAACAAACAAAGACTGTTGATTTATAGTATGAACAGTCAGGAACTTTGGAGAAACAATTGTTTCCTTAATAAGATAATCACGTGACACTCCAATAGTAGAATTAAAAGGGTTCCTACTATGATCAACTGAAAACCTTCCACAAAAAAAATTGTCCTTTGAAAAATGACCCTCATGATCATCCTCATAAACAGAATAAGCTCTTGGCTCAAAACTAGAAAAATAGTTAACTGTATTTGTAATTCACCTTGGTTATGAGCATATAAATCTGCATTCTCATTAGTAGAAAAATCATATTTATCAATTTCAAGACCTAAAAAATAATTGAAATCTGAAATGATGCAGAAATTTTTCCCAAATCTAACTTTTGTTCATAAACATCCTCCTGTCCATATCCTTCTTCCAGTTGATTTGCATCCAAATATGATTTGTGCTGCTCACAAGCTTTGCTTTATTCAAAACTTCCATCCCAAAACTGCTTTGGAAGCTTCCCATAGGCTCAAAAATTCTCCTCGATCTCCTCAACATTAGTAAACATTTGTTCAAGGAATGAGGATTTCCTCTCTGTAAGATAAAGGAACAACTCAGGATGTTGAGCTAGCGTATAATATATTATGGCAGCAGTTTCAGAAGGTTGGATTTCCAAAGGCATACTGTAATAAAAATTATGGAACCTCCTGTTGAATGGAGAAAGGGCTTCATCCTTCCCCCTTCTCATATTATAAAGTTTGATCAAATACTTATCAACAAATTTGTTTTCACCCCAATATCTCAGGAATACACGATGAAAATCAGTCCATGAACAAATAGTACAAGCCTTCATATTTATAAACCACAAAGAGGCATCCCCAACCAAGGATTTGGAAAATAACCTCAAAATAATATCCTCATGCATGATTTCGAAATTATCAATGAAATCCTTAAAAGCTTCCATGTGCTTTTCAGTTGTAACACGATCGTCTCCTTTAAACACAAGAAGGTAATCAAAGAACATAGGAGGGTAATCATTTAGGATAGGAGGCAACTTGAGAGGTTTAAAAAATTCTATGATTCTTAATTGAATTTCAGAAGGCTGAACACAAAGGTCAATTGGATGATTGCAAGGTTCAACAGGGACCTCAAATGTTAGAATTTTAAAAACTCTAACCCATAAAAACAGGGCCGACTAGCCATAATGGGGCCTTTTACAATTATAAGTAAAATACCAATAAAATAATAATTTATGTTGAGTCGACTTGTACAATATTATTACAATAAAATTTTAAAGGTTTGACCAAAACAAATATACAAGAATATTTTCCGTAGTTACACCAAAATATTAACAGTCCCTCTTAACTAGGAAGGTATTCTTTCCAAACATAGACTCCAAGTCTGATACCACACGATCTCACATCCATTCACTGTTGAACATGAAAATGTATACATCCTCGGATATCCATAGTGAAACATGACTTCACCCCATGCATCCAAGGTCTGTGGGTAGCTCTCAATAGCTACATCATGTCCCCAGGACAACCACTCCTCACGATGCGTCAGTGCCTGATCATGTGCACTCTTATCTTAGTGCCAAAACTTTTTCATGCTGGATGAGATTTTCCATTTGTCCTCAGTGCCAACCCTTTTTCATGTTGGATGAGACCCACCAGACTCAATGCCAATTCTTTTTTCATACTGGATGAGTTCCACCTGTCACCCCCTCTGAAGAGGGACCACACCAAGCTTGTCCCTGAAGTGCTCGAACTTTGTCCTCGATAGTGGCTTGGTGAACACATCTGCAACCTGATCCTCGATAGTCATGAACTGGAGCCTCACTGCTCCCCTTTGTACCATATCCATGATATAGTAGTATCTGATCTCGATATGCTTCAACCTGTCATGGAACACCAGGTTCTCTAACAATTTCATGCAACTCTGGTTATCACACCAAATGCAGGTTGCCTCCAATCCGAGACCAAATAGCCCAGACAATAGCTTCTGAAGCCACACTGCTTCTCTGCTCGCTACACATGCTGCCACATACTTAGCTTCATTCGTACTTAGTGCCACACAAGACTGCTTCCTACTGCTCCACAAGACCATACTAGAGCCAAGACTGAAGCAATATCCTGAAGTGCTCTTCCAGTCAAGAATGATGTCGGCCCAATTTGAATACGAGTATCCATACAATCCAAACTCATGGTCAGATCTATACCAGAGACCATGATTTAGAGTACCCTTAAGGTACCTCAACAGATGTTTTGCTGCAACCAAATGAATCTGTCTGGGATTCTCCAAATGCTGACTCAAGGTGTTCATAGCAAAACATATATCCCGTCTTGTGTTCTTCAAATACATAAAAAATCCCACTATATGCCTATATAAGGTAGAATCCACAATCTCTGAAGTTGTATCCTGCAACAATTTTATATTTGATACCATCGGGGTAGTCATGGCCTAACTGTCCAACATCTTGAACCTCTTCAAGATTTCCACAACACACTTTCCTTGATTTAGGAAAATCCCATCTGATCTCTGTCAAACTTCTAGTCCCAAGAAGTAGTGCATCATTCCTAAATATTTCATCTTGAATTCTGCAACCAATTTTCTTTTACACTCAGTGATGAGATTTTCTGCACATGCTAGAAACAAGTCATCTACATACAATAGTAGAATCATCGGTTCACCATCCTCAAACTTAAAGTAAAGGTTAGGATATGCACTACTCTTGGTAAAACCCAAGCTCATCAAAAAATTGTCAATCCTAACATACCATGCTCTGGGTGCCTGCTTCAATCCATACCTTCTTTAATCTGCACACATGAGTCTACATGTCATGTGTCTCGAATCCAAGTGGTTGGTCCACATAAACTTCCTCTTTTATTTCACCATTCAAGAAGGTTGTCTTTACATCCATCCGGTGCACCTTACATTTCATCATAGCGACTAATGAAAGTATAGTCCCAATTGAGGTATATCTTGCTACGGGAGAAACAGTCTCTCCATAGTCAATCCCTTCCTTCTAAGAGAAACCTCGGGCCACAAAGCTTTCCTTATATTTTTCAATACTACCATCAGCTGCATGTTTCGACTTGTAGATCCATTTCAAACTCACCATAGATTTTTCCTTTGGTTTGAGAACCACATCCTCTGCCATGGCATCTTTCCATACTTAATGTTTTGTAGCCTCTTCATAAATCGAAGGTTCTGCATCCATTATGTCACACAAGCATGCCACGTAGCTAGAATACAACGTCGACTACTTACTTTCCCTGAAATATTTCTCCGCAGCACCAATTCTTTCTACATCTCTGATAAGATCTTGTGCCCAAGCTGGTCTTCTCTTGCGAGAAGGTATATCGATTGGTTTCTGAAGTTCTACCAGGTCATGATCCTCTGGAATGACTTCCTATGGTTCAAATGCCTCTTGAATTTTAGGAACTTCATTATCTTCTTCATGTACCTCTTCTACACGGATCTGTTTGGATTTATTGAAATGTGCATTCTCATCAAAGGTTACATCTTGGTTGATCTCCACTTTCCATTGACCGGGAATGTATATCATGTAAGCCTTCGATGCGTCATTGTAACCAACAACTATGCCCTTCTGTCCAAAAGGGTCCAACTTTGTCCTCTTTTCCTTGGGGACGGGAACAAATACAAGGAAACCAAATATTCTGAAATGGTTGACTTCTAGATTCTCTCCTGAAATCATCTCCTCGGGCGTCTTGTTTTCAAGCACCTTGTGGGGAATTCTATTTTGCACGTACATTGTCATCTTTCGTACTTCTGCCCACTGATGCATAGGAAGATCTTGATCATGGATCATGGCATTTACTGCTTCCATGATCGTTCGATTCTTCCTTTCAACTATTCCATTCTGCCAAGGGTTATAGGGAGTAGAAAGATCCCTCTTAATCCCAAATTCCTTGCAATACTCCTTGAATTATTCTTAGGTGAATTCACCTCCATTTTCTGATCACAACATCTTTAAATTCCACTTTGTCAAGTTTTCTACCAGAGCCTTGAACTCTTTGAATTTTCCAAAAACTTCATTCTTTGCTTTTAACAAATAAATCCAAGTTTTACATGAGTAATCATCAATGAAAGATACATAGTATACACACCCACTTAGTGAAGTTGACGACATTTGTCCACACACATCTAAATGCACGATGTCTAAAACTCCTTTGGCTCTAATACCGCTATTGGGAAAGTCGTGCTTCACATTCTTTCCTTGTGCACATCCTTTGCACACACCATCTGGTTCTCCTTGGATTTTTGGAAGACCTATCACCATTTTTCTCACAACCGGAAGAGCTTTGTAGTGTAGGAGAGAAAATCTCCTATGCCATAGTTCACCGAGATTCACAATATCATGAACCATTGTGGAGTCTAAATGTCCTTTTAATTTGTAGAGTCCTCCTTTTTCAACTCCAATCAATACTGCAACATCAAGGGTCTTTCCTTTAGGCCACATAAGAACTTGACCATCAATAAATGCTACTCTAAATCCTTTCTTGTCCAATGCTGAGATTGAGAGGAGATTCTTCTTTAAACCTATAACATAGAGAACTTCCTTCATTTCATTGGCCTCCCTGAGTTTAACTTCTAGGAAGATTCTCCAACACCTTTGATTGGATATTGATAGTCATCACCCAATTTCACCTTGTGAGGTGAATCTTTATGGATACGGTTAGATAATGAGTCTTCATAACTTGTCATGTGCTTGGAAGCAACACTGTCTATCAACCAAGTATCGCTTCCATGAGAAACAATACCTTTGAGGGTTGAGATAATAACATAATCCTCATCACTTGATTCATATTTCTTTGCAACCTTTTTGGGAGGCTCATCATCTTTAGTTGTGTGAGCTTGATGCCTCTTACATCCTTTATTTTTCTTAATTTTCATAATGAGGGGGAAATACCTAGCAAAGTCTCCCAATTCCTCACAACAATAACATATGATCTTTGAGTTGTCTCTTTGACCCTTCTTAAACTTATTAGGTAAATAATGTTCCTTCTTTTTCTTTCCTTTCCTAGTGTGGGTGGCTAGGGTTTGATCTTCATCTGCCATATTTTCTTCTCTTGCAACTGTCCTAGCTTCTTCCCTGTTACAGTCTTACCAAAGCCTATTGAAATTGGGAAGCTTCTTTCTTGAGAAAATTCCTTGGATGAATGCATCGCATGACCTTGGGAGGTCATTCAAGGTAGTCATCACCATCTTTTCTCCTTCTACGGAGTCACCAATGGCTTCTATCTTCTCCTTGATTTGATTCACTCTTGAGAAGTAGGAGTGAATGGTTTTTGAGTTCTGCATTTTCACATTCTTTAACTGAGATCTCAGAGTCATTCTTTGATTTATGTTGCTTCCTTCAAATAGACAAGTTAAGGTGTCCATCATTTTATTTGGAGAAGATAATGATGATACATGATGAATAAGGTGGTCCTTGATGGAGTCTGCAATAATCCTTTTTGCTCTCACCATGTTCTTATATTTTGCCTTAGCTTCATCTCCTTGAGGTTCTTGAACCTCTTCTATATTGAACTTATCCAATCCATGTTCTTCAAGAAGGAGGGTTACTTTGTACCTCCAAGCCTTGAAGTTATCAACAACATCTAGCTTCTCATTGATCTTTGTTCCGGTATTCATCTTGCCTGCGACTAAAAAAAAATATGACCAAAATTGAAACACTGAACTTACCAGTAGGTACGCTCTACTAAGGAGAGTTGCTTGGTGGTTTTGCTTTGTAAAAATTCCCCCAGAAACTAGAAAAACTTCAACCTTAGGGTTTGGGTGAAACCCTAACTGTAGCAGCTGCAAACTGGAAAACTGGTCCACTCGAAAAGTGCACTAGGCCACTACTACATATGGGCGGATTATTCCACGAAAATTTTCCACGCTTCCACTAGTTTGATCATTTTTTTAAACAGGGCAGGATTTTCGTGAATATTGCCACGAAAGTTCGTCGCAATATCGACAAAAATATTAATTTAACCTAGTCAGGATTTTTGTCGCTATAGCGACGATCTTTCGTGGCAATAGCGACGAAAAGTTTACCTATCTCATTGGTTAGTGTTAACGACTAGTTGACTATTTTATCTATATATACGTGACTTTAAGAGACTTTGCGACACAATTGCTATAGTTGCGAAACTGTTCTTAGCTTTTGTTGGAACTGTTTATTTTTTGCGTCACCCACTGACACTGTTCTTAGCTCGGATTTTGAACTTGCAAGGTTAGTATGTTATTTTTTATTGATGTATTCATTTAACTTGTAATTTTTTTTTCAAATGTCCAAATTGCATTTAACTTGTTTTTTCCTTGATAATATAATATGTGTGTACCATATTTCATGTCTTTGGTTTTTGGATCTAGTTGGTAAATTCTATGGAAAAGGGTATGTGGATTCCATAATATTCTAGGTTTATGGAATCCACATATCCTTTTCCCTTCAATTGTAGCTATAATCTCTCTCTCTTTTCATTGATAAAGATATGGAATTGCTCTTGAAACTCAACCCTAATCGGTGAAATGAGAGTAATTGATTGCTATATTCCCTGCTTTAGCAGGGACTAATAAGATAAATAAACACTAACACTAAACTTATGTTAGGTGTATATGTCGTTATTATATAAAAAAAACATTTGTACACATATGACCTTATTATAAAGATGTTATCTATGTCGTCATGATGTTGATCCTCTACACATGATCACCTTATTATAAAGATGTTGACCTTATTATAAAGATTTAGGTCACTGTAAATAAACATATCATAATTGAAAGGAGTAGCCAAAATATAAAAAATTGACAACTTAATGTTTGGTATGGTGTAGGTAAGACAATTACTTGTCAGGACAAGGATTTATCACAATGAACGAAAATCATAGGAAGCTTGCTCGGTTAAGAGCGGCATTAGAGGCGAGGGGCGATGGAAAATGTTATTTCCCTTGCTATGATTGCAGAGGCTTGCAAAATAGAAGAATTTTAATAACAACAGCCCAAAAACATTGTAGGGAGAAGGGGCACGCCGAAGGGGGTTATGGATATCGTCCCTTGGTAAGAGGATTCAATATCTAATGTATTCTCTGTAATAATCAGTATGTCATGAATTTTAGTAATATTTCTTATCGGGATTTTTATATTTTCTATACACACTAAATTTTTTATGTTGTTTTTAAATATATAGACGATGCCCCCAAAGTGTCGACCTCGAGAGAGTTATTTGCCAAGTATTAGCAAAAATACTACTTTACATGGAGATGAACTTCGAGATCAGAATATTGAAGCTATTGATCAATTTATTAATAATGATATGGATGGAGATAACATTAGTGATTCAAATCAGGAATATGAGATACATAGATTGATCCAAGACACATTTTCTCCAATGGATGATGACAACCAGGATGATAGTCATGATGTTGATCCTCTACTCGAGAAGTCACGTCAACCTCTTTATGAAGGCTCAACAACAAATCTTTTATCTGTTATATTATTGTTGGTGAACCTGTAGGTTTTGAATGGTTTATCAAACACATGTCTCACACAGATACTAAGGTATTTAATTTGTTAATTATTTATGCTTGCATGTTCACAAATACTTAAAACGTTCAATTTTTTCCTATATTGCTATTGTTTTCTAATTTGTAAATTA
>ML796765.1:48899-94829 GCA_009831015.1 Picea engelmannii
TGTCTGAAAAAGTAGCAATCCCTCTTTATCTTCTTAACTCTCTACATTGTTAAAATATTCACACAACCATATGGTTTTGGGAGCTCATTGGCCAACCAATCCTACATGCCCACTCTCTCATTTGAATCATTTGAGGCATATATCTTGACTAGTCCTAAGTCTTGTCCATTTAGAGGAAATGACGTCCAAACCAAGCAGCGTGTTAGATCAATACCATGTCCAATGGTTAGGTAAAAATACAAGGAGATCAAGGTGGTTGCCTCTCTATCTTCAACATGGTTAGGTAAAAATACAACAATCGACCATATTAGCCAAAGAGTGACTTACAAAATTAAACCAACTACTTTAACTTCTTGCAAACATAAAACATCTAACTTGGAACAATTTCATRTGTTCTCCAAACCATGGATTTGTGGCAAGGACTATAAGGTCCCGAAGATTCCATGATACTATCTTCATTACAAACTTTCAACATGAAAATTCATAGCCTCATCATCTCTCAAGATCTCAAGGAAACAAAAGTTTCAAGTGTTATGTTATCCAATTCCTTCATTGTATCAAAGGTTCAACCATTGTGTATCATAAGAAATTTGCTTTGATTTCAAATGAAATTTCAATTTTCATTAGATTTAATATTGATGCATTACAATTCTTGGTATCCTTACTTCTAATCCAACTTCATGATAACACATGCTTACAATATTTGGTTGGTTAACGCCTTGATTATTTCTAGGGGATATATATATTACAATATTACAATATAAAAGTAATGCCATATTACAATGTGATATGGCATTACCATATTACATTGTAATATGGCCATAATATGGTATACCATATTACAATGTAATATGGTAATACCATATTTCATGTAATTTATTTATTTTTAAACCTACAGTCATCGTCGCAATATCGACGGAATTTCGTTGGATTTTTTTTTACTATTTTACCATAACCGTCGCTATAGCGACGAAACTTTGTCGCACTTTTCCACGAAGTTTCGTCGCATATACAACAAGTCCATCGTAAATATGGTTTTGAGATATAGCACTCGTCGATATTACCATGTAGTTTTGTCGCAAGTTGCAACAGGCTTTCGTCGCACATTCAGCAGTTGCGTCACAAGTTATTGGCTTGGCATAACTTTTCGTCCCAATTGCGACGAAGTTTCGTCGTAATTGCCACATTTCTTCGTTGGTATTGCGACGAAAGTTTGTCGTAATTGCGACAATGCATAAGGTTAACCAATATTGATGGTGGAGACACGTGGATAGCTAATTTCGTCGATGTTTCCACACACTCCTGGATCGTGGATATAGCGACGGAATTATTACGACGAAAAAATCTCGACTTTCGTGGAAATTGCGACGGATAAGTGTGGCAACATCAACGAACAACCGTTGCAAATTTGGTCATATGTACTAGTGGGCTAGGGTGAACCTCTTGATGTTCTTGGTTTGTCCATAAACTATTTCTAGACTAAAAATGACTCCCTTTTAGGCTTCTAGATCTACAACTGGCTTCTATTCAGGCAAGCTTTGATACCATGTTAGAATTTTAAAATTTCTAGTTACACGGTTACAGTTATTTAATTCAATAGAAACTGTAATAGGATCACTAAAAGATAGACAATCACATATACAATAGAACAAAAATTTTATCATGGGAAACCCTCTTGGGGGAGAAAACCCAACAACCAAATATCCTCAATATAGATTCCTTCAACCAGTACAATGATGTGCTATAGCTCTCCAAGAAAGAACAATACCAAAACACCAAAAGAAGCAGTCTCCAAGACTAGTGTGTTAGACCTCCTTATGCGCTCCAAGATACACAAGAGAAGTGTGTGTGTGTGTGTGTGTGTGAATGTACAAATGAGAGGAACCTATCCTCTATTTATACACAACAATGTCTCTTAAAGAGACATGAATCTTGACCTAACTAACCCATAAAAACAGGGCCGACTAGCCACAATGGGCCTTTTTACAATTATAAGTAAAATACCAATAAAATAATATTTTTTGTTGAGCCGACTTGTACAATATAATTACAATAAACTTTTAAAGGTTTGAACAAAACAAATATACAAGAATATCTTCCGTAGTTACACCAAAATATTAATAGAAAATTCAACACAAATTATTTTGATATCCCAATAAAAGGTCTTATCTAGTCATGCATGCTTAAATAAGACTACATTTCTTCTTTTTTCTAGGTAAAAAATGATACTTCAATTCTAACAAGTTACTAAAAATGAAACTCAACGATCAAGGTTAATTTGTTCTCTAATGTGGTAATTTCAATTATGTGAGTGGGGTGAAGTTATCAATAGAATTTTGAAGGCCTCTTCCAAGTAGACTCAACAAAGAAACAAAACTAGAAGAGATGTTTGAGACTCTTAAAGAAAATCTCAAAAGGGCACAAGGGTTGCAAACTTCCAAGATGGACAAGTCGATGATGTACAACAAGCCCATGCACCTAAAATAAGGAACCGAGTAAATAAAGCCTTTTTTCAACTCAAATGGTTTCTAAATGCTTGTAACATGAAGAGAAAAACACATTTTTAGATTTAGCCTCCACATTTTATTAAGCGTGCTTCTATATTAGGTTTATGACACAAGCACCTATATCCATCGACCAAATTATACCTTTTGAAGGCCTTGGATCAATTCTAGTCCAATCCTTACATCAGTGATTGGGAGATTGAATGCCCAACTTTAACAAGAGGGAGTCTGAAATGAGCTCTTTTAGATAATCCAAGGATGACTTCTTAGGGTTAAAAAGTTTGAAGTGCACCTTTTGGGTTGGCAAGGGAGCCAATATTTGGTTTGATTGTCAAATATGTTACATATATTTTGTATTCCTATTTAAACACATTTACAGTCTTTACGAGAACTTTAGCCCTAAAAACCAATTTTGGGGGGTCAAAAGCACCAAAATCAACCCCAAAATCAAAAAGTGGTTATCTAGGATCACTCTTTTATTTCAAGGATAAAATTTGCAACTCGTTTGAAACCATTTTCTTAGCAATTGATACCTTTGCAACAAAAGCTGTAAAATCAACCATCGAATCGAAAAGTAATGCTACCAAAATCACCTTTTTTTTCAGGGTTAAAATTACAACTTGTTTGAAAGTGTGGCCTTAATAACTAGTACCGTTGTAACAAAAACCTTAAAATCAACCCCTGAATCGAAAATTGGTGCTCCTAGAATCACCCTACTTTTTTGGGGGGAATTAAAATTACAACTTTTTTGAAACTGTGGTCATAACAACCAATGTCGTTGTAACCAAAACCTTAAAATCGATAACAGATTCTAAAGGGTGTGCTACCAAAATCACCCCTTTTTTCCAATGTTAAAATTACAACTTGTTTGAAATCATGGTCCTAATAGCCAATACCATTGCAATGAAAACATCAAAATTGACCCCTTACTAGTATTTTTTCTTTGAGGTTAAAATTGCCACTTACTTGAAACCATGACCTTAATAATTTTTATCGTTATAAATAAAACCTTAAAACAACCCCCAAATTGAGAAGAGGTGTTACTGATAAGACCTCTTTTTCAAGCTTAAAATTGTGATATTTTAAAAGCCATGACCTATTAAAAGTAGGTAATGTTGCAAACAAAATCATAAAAAAGGAAAAAAAAAATTAAAAGAAAAAGATTTAAATAATAAAGGATAAATAACCAAAAATAAAAAGGCAAAAGCCATCTAGAGGATTTTTTTAATTAATAAACTAATTAATTTTAATAAATAAATTAAATATAAAAAACATTTTAATTTTTTGAAAAGAATAGGAAAAACATAATTAAAAAATACATAAATAAAAATAAACCATGCCCTCCCTCCCCCTCATCCAAACCATAGAACACTAGAGAGTTAACCCATTCAAAAATCATATAGTAAATAAGTTGTGGAACTCATTTCCGGGGTTTTTAGTATAGAATGTGTGAAAAGAGCGCAATAGAAGAATCTTTAAGCAAAAAATCTAGAATATAGTTAAGATTTGGGATCTAATCCAGACTAATGCTCGAGAATTGATTTTTGCACTTACATGGAATGTATTTTTTAATTATGTTTTTCCTATTCTTTTCAAGAAATTAAACCATGCCCTCCCTCTCCCTCATCCAAACCATAGAACACTAGAGAGTTAACACGCTCAAAAATCCTAAAGTAAATAAGTTGTGGAACTCATTTCCAGGGTTTTTAGTATAGAATGTGTGGAAAGAGCGCAATAGAAGAATCTTTAAGCAAACAATCTAGAACAGAGTCAAGATTTGGGATCTGATCCAGGCTAATGCTCGAGAATTGATTTTTTCACTTACATGGAATGAGGAGAATTGGACACCTTCGGATGCAAACTTAATCATTTCTACATTTGGCATATTGATCGATGCACTAAGGTCTCACCTCTGCTAAAAATTCCTCCCATATCACGTTCTAGATAAACATGGGATCCTCCTCCAACACAATACATCAAGCTTAATTTTGATGGTGCATCGAGGGGAAATCCGGGGTGGGAGGAGTGTTTCAATGTTCAATAGGAAACATATAGAGGATTTATGTGAACTGGCTAGGAAACAATTCAAATAATGGTGCAGAATTGGCATCCTTGTTAAAAGGTTTGTAGGTAGTGACGAAAGTAGGATATAGAAACTTGATCGTGGAAGGTGACCCAGATTCTTATCAATGCTATGAGGAAAATCATCAATGGAGCAAGCCCACATAAATTTTCGATCAGTTGGAGACTAGCATCGGGTCTTGGGTAGATACTTAACCTCAACACCCAGATTACGATGATCATAACCTACCATATCAAGTGTAAGGGTAATGCATTGGCAGATCACTTAACAAAGGAGGGATTCAATTAGAAAGACATATCAAATGTTTGACATTGGAACGAAGATATTCCTAACCAACTTAGAGAGGATTGCATAAAAATAAATGAAAATGAAAATCTTCACATGAATGGGGTGTTAACAGGTGGGGAGGTGTCTATATTCACATGTCATACGACCTCCACCTTGAATTTTATTTGTTGAAATATTGTAACTTCGAAGAATATTCTAATTATATTTGAGTTATTATCTTATAGATCGAATCCCCTTTTGCGGATTGGTCATGTCGGGTCTTGTATAGGATCAAATCCCCTTTTGTGGACTGGTCAAACCATATTTATATGGTGGTATTTGTAAAGTCTTCCCATAGTATTTATAAAGTGGTTTTAACCACTTCTAGAAGAAGTCGGTTCTACTAAGTGAAGAGACATAACCCTAGCGCCTCCTCAACTAGTATTTATATGTGAGAATGACACCTCACTTGTTCACACTCACACTCATTCATCTAGTGTGCATATCTTGAAGGCGGTTGCAGTTGCATGAGGAAGGAGAAGAGAGGCGCATGCTCAGTCTTGGTTTATTCTTGGTCTTTTGGTCCTAGTCTTGGCATTGTATTGGCAATCTATTAGTGAGGAATTTTTGTTGGGTTTTCTCCCCCATGAGGGTTTCCCAAGATAAAATGTTGCGTACCTTTTGATTGTGTTTCTTTCAATCATCCTCTTTATGTTGTTGTTTTATAAATGCATTGAATGCTCATGTAATTTGGAAATAACCTAATAACAACATTAAAACTTAATATCATTGATGACACGAAGAGGGAAACTCCAAGTGTCAAGATCCGGTGTCAGGTGCAGGATGAAGAGATGATGATGGAGGGAGTATGAGACTCCTCCCACCAACACAAATCATAATGGTTGTGCAAGATAAGGTTATTGAGTAGTACATGCGACGGTTAGCCATGAATGTTGAGAGGAGGGACGACTAGGTAAGGAATGATGTCGCAAGCTTCAATGGTCATCATTTCTCGATGAGGACTGGAAAAATGGACAAAGAAATTTGTCTAATTGAAGAGAGGAGTAGTCATTTATATGAAAAGCAACGAGATGTTGTAGAGTCTCTACGATATGCATGGTCTATAGACAGGGGAAATCATGGCGTCATGACCTTAATGTTCCCTGGGAATTGATCCACCTCAGTTTCAGGTAATTTGGTCAACATCGTTTGGTTCTTAACCTTGGTGTTTTGTTTCAAATCCTTAGCTTGGTCTAAGGTGTGTCTCTTGCTATATAACCTCAACACTATGGGCATATGCATGGTTTCATTTCTTCTATATGGTTTGTGGTTGGGCCTTGGGAGAAGGGTAGAAGAATATTTTGTGCTCCATAGTTGATGGGTGTTATATATGCACTAAAAAGACACTTAAAAACCCTTAATTAAATTGTCACCCAGGGTAAGTAAACTTAGAGTTGTATCAAAATATATGCCAAAGGTAGAAGGGTTTGTAGGAGTATAGTCTAACTAAGGAAGGAAACTATATAAGGCTAATCTACTCAAGAAAAACTATCTAATGAGAAAACCTTACTAAGCAAATTGAAACTAGGTGACCTAAGTACCTTTGGGCCAAGGATCGATGGATAGTTCCTAAGAAAGCAAGTAAAACCCTATGTAAAGCAAACTAGTTCAACAATAAGCAATAAGCAACTATCTAAGCAAATGACAAAAGAAAACTTCTTTAACTTGCCAACCTACATTCAATGAGCAACTACCCTATGAAAGAAAATAAATAAGTAAGAAAAAGCACCTATCTAACCTATTAAAACAAATAAACAAGTAAGCAAAGACACCTAACTAACCTACTAAAGCAAAACACAAGTAAGCAAAGGCACCTAACTAACCTACTAAAGCAAAGGACAAGTAAGAAAAGGCAACTAACTACTGCAAGTAAAACTTCTCATTGAACAACTATCAAGCCTAAGAGGCAAGTGAACTAAATGCCTAATGCAAAACTATTTCTAATGCGTGAAAAAAAATCTAAATGCTCAATGCAATGCATGAAAGGAAATGTATTCTATTGAAAGCAAGAAAGATTAACAACTAATTCTTAATCTATGATAAGCAAACTACTATCTAATCTATCAAAGCAAAGTCTATCTATCTTACAACAACAATAAAACTATTTTCTAAGCTATAGAAGCAAGAAACTATATCTATGAAAGCAAGAAAACTATCTTTTAACCTATGACAATTCAAATATAATGTTGGTGGTTGTGTGAATGTGTTCGGTGTCGGATGATATCTCAATAGCACTTGACTGCAAAGGATAATTCCAGTGGTATGAGCTCAATACTAATCTCAATGGCAAAGTGAAAGGTACGGATTAAACAATCCAATGAGAGTTTAGCCATGACAAAATAGTGTTAAATACCCTGCATATTCATATATGAACCATCAACAACATAACAAGATCATCATTTATACTTCTATACTACATAAGCAAAACTAGATTCAACCATTAACTAAGAAATTCAATTGCATTTTAATCCTAGGAAAGGAAATTACATAAATGAAACTATACTACATCTATTCTAACAATTCAAACTGCAAGAAAGAAATGCTTAAAAATAGAATCTAAAAGTAAACTAAGAATTACATTAACCAACAACTAGCGAAGCCAATTCTACATAAAAATGAAATAAGCAAGCTATGATTAAAAACTGAAATCAATTCTATCCATCCATCAAACCCTTGTCAAAGAAAACCCAATTAAAAACTATGTTCTATTCTAACTAAAACTCTGTTTTAAACTTGATTCTACAATTATAAATGAAAACGTAATCTAATATCTAACTACACATGGGGTTAGTCTAGGGATCTGCATATCCGTTCCTAACTACAAGATCAATTCATGTTAGCACAAGCCTTCATACTAACCTGCAAAAGAGAGTTAAATTAATTTAAACTACAACAAGAAGTTAAATAACAAAACAAAAATGCATGTACAGGAAATAAAGAGAGACAACTATACTACATAAATGAATAAATAAACTAAATAAGAGTTACCAGACTGTTGGTGGCCCCCCAGCAATTCGTGGTCACTCCCTAAAAGCACACCATGATCTCAGCAAAAGGAATCCACCATTAAAACGCAGAAACACAATTCTTGCACAATTCTGGCAATGTAAAATATCAAAACAAAGTAAAAATGTATTTCTAGCTATCACACTGATGTATATGATGCTTAGCTTATGTCTGACCACCTCGGTGGTATTTATAATTTTTACAGGCTAAGTGGTCGACCACAAGAGGTTCGAACCACTTCTAAAATTGAAAATTTTCATTAATGGTGCCCTAACTGCCGAAACAGAGCTACCCAATAATCACCCACCATAACAACTCAAAATCGAGTTGTCAAGAGTTCATTAGCTGGAGGGGATAAGCACAATAAAAACCCACATTTACGATTTTCCCATCACTGGCCGCCAATGCCATAACCACCAAGTCACCCTACGTTTTTGTGCAGGAAGAGGTGATGGACGGAATGTCGGATCGAGTGTCGGATGTTGAATTGACAACCACGAACTACTCTTAATCCATTCACAATTTCAGGAAACATCCCACATGGGAACTAATTGGGCATACTGCGCACAAAACCCATGTGCCAGATTTTTCAGATTCCACTTCATCCTCCCAAAAATTAATGTTTAAGTTTGTTGCCTGTAATAGAGCCAGATGAAGTACTAGAAGTAGAAATGTAGTGCATTTTCTCTCTGTAACATCAAAAAACGTGAATTAGCTCTTGGAAATCATAAAACATGATGAATTATGTCCAATACAATCATTAAACATAGATTATACGTACCGAGTGTCGATCATACCATTTTATCATGAAATTCTTCAAAAAGCTCCTTCAAAAGATGAAAAACACATATATACATTCGGAAAAAGTGTATAATAACTGTCATAGAATTGATCATATCTCGGGCACAACATTACCCCCACACCTAATATTTTGCAAGTCCCACTGCAAACAAAAAGAAATTGCCCTTTATGACTAAACTTGCAAAGGAGGGGGTGGATTAGCTTTAGAAGCTTCTCCCTCTTGCTCGGGGGATTTTGACTTAGGATTTTTGTGGTGTTTCAATTGCATCCAAAGACTATTATTGGTGGCATTTAATATCATCAACCTAACGTTGTAGAGAATTCATCTTGGTTTGTAGGACAACATTATCATGGCGTAAATGACAACTCAGTGTTTCATGCTCTATGAGTTTGAACTGGAGGGTTTGGAGTTTTTGGAGGTTTTTGATGACATGTGACAAAGCCTTGAGATTTATATTATACCCTTGACCCTTTAAACCACGCAAAACAACAATTTTAGCTCTGCAATAATTAGTTCCAAAAGTGACTTCCCATAAGTGCAACAATTCTAGCCCAGTGAACTTGTGAAAAATAGGTATCAAAGTGACACATATAACTACAAGGTAGTAAAAATTGTGTAAAAACTGAGAGATGTTTTTGTTTGTGAATATGTTCTCGACAAAAATCTCTATTGGTTTTCAAAAATTCACTTTAAGTTGTTAGGAAAACACACCACGAAAACATGACTAAAACAGGAAAAACAGAGTGTTTTATTTTCTGAAAAACTAGGCCTCTAAGATATTTGAATATATCCAAAACCATAACGTATATTTAGAAACTGAGATAGGTTATTGTTTTTTAATATGTCCTTGATAAAAAACTCTCTTGGTTTTCAAAAATTCATTCCATGTTATTAGTAAAAAACAAAAACAAAATATGACTATAACAGGAAAAAAACAGAGTGTTTTATTTTCTGAAAGCATAGGCCTTCAAGATGATAGAATATATCTAAAAGCATAAAGTATATTCAAAAACTGATAGAGGTTATTGTGTTTTGGTATGTTATGAACAAAAACCTCCTCCAGGTTTTAAAATTACTTTCCCATTTGTTCAGAATCCCATCTTGAAGTTGGTTACTCAAAACTTGCAGAAGCGCAACATGCTCTTAGCAGAAACGCAGTGTGGTCTTTGATAGGAATTTTGGAGGCCTTCCCAGAGGAATTTTGGTCTTAAAGTGGTATGGGTGGAAATTTTATGAAGTCTTATACACAATGGAACCATCAAGCACTGCAAATTCCTTCTCCCAACCTCTGAAAAAACTGACTTCGAGTCAAGCTATCCAAATGTGTTGAAAACCCTCCTATAGTGACTGTATTTGGGAAATTTATCTCAAATGATAAAACCTGTACATAAACTAAAGGATGTTTTTGTTTATTGTTATATGATTGACAAAAACCTCTTTCACTTTTGTCAAATTCATCTTTCTTAATTCAGAAACCAATTTCGAAGTAGAACTTTGACGAAGACAATTATCTGAAAATTTATGACAATGAATGATGATATGAACACGATGAAGATTTATGACCTTGGATGAGGGGAGGGAGTAGTAAGGACACCTAGAAACACCAATGACAATTTTACAACCAAGATATGTCCAATTTTATTTGAGAATTTTATTTTGAAAATATAACAATTTGACCTAATAACCTTATCAATCACATGAAAGAGAAAACTTGATCACGGGTGACTGATAGACTGGCAAATACTAACAAAAGCCTTGGTTTGTATTGGTAGGCATGGTGAATAGGAGAATTGTTATTGTATGTCATAATATGTAACGATTCAAACAACTGATCCTCTTTTCATAACCTTGGAATACAAATGACAGTAAGTATTTAGCAATTGTAATCGTTTTGTATTTGTCACAAAGAGTAGTTAAGTATAAGCAGTCTTCTATAGAATAAACATAAAAATGAACAGGAGCTTATAAAACACACAATGATTTCAGCAGTATATAATTTATCATACCAATACAAACAACTGTTGATATAATATTCCAAGACTTTGTAAAAATACAGTATGACGGAATTTTGACAGAAATCCTACTTCCTCTTCTCATTGGTTTGCTATAAAAATGGGCAATGCTTAGCATTTTTAGATCAGGAAAACTCCCCCCAAACCGAAGATATGGAACGTCCTCGTGCCATGAATTAGCAATAGGCTTCGTGGTCTTTTTGCCTGATGCAGGGGTATCAACAAGTTTCTCCGATAAAGGAATAGCTTGAGCATGAGGGTTTGGGTGGAGTAACAGTCCCTAGATCAAGAGTCTTCTTGCTAGTCTTGATTGTAAGATGAGGGTTTGAAAATTGGTAAATGAAATCATCCCACGTTTTCCCCTATTTTTCCAACTCGGCTAAGACAAGTAGTTTGATAAGGCTGTGGTGAAATAGGTTTTTATAGGGATTGGTTACATCCTTCCTCACTTGGGAAGACACATTCTCTAGACTCTTCAAGAAGTAAAAGGGAAAGTTACAATGACTTATTAAACTGAAAGTGAGCTAATAATCGAAATTGACAGGCTTTAAAGAAAGAATATCTACCTTCACATGTAATCAATCTGGTGATGACTATGAGAGGGTTGATTAGCTCCTCTTTTATCCACTCCTTGGAGTATCCATTAGCTCTAGAGATGTTCTAAAATTCGGTTTTGAAAACCCTGTTATAGCTTGCTCTTGGCAACTGGTGGTGTTTAATTTAGTGGTCTCCAACTCTTGGGAGCTTTGTGGCTGAGGCAATTGATTCCTCAGAGGCCACGAACACAATGAATAGGAGTTGAGGTAGGCTAAGAGTGTTCCATTGTTGTTGTTTTTTCCACCATGCTCACTCAATCCACTTGCATAGAACATGTAATGTCAAAACCTACAGTGGACAGGTTGTAACAAAAATAAACCAACAAAGTGGTCTATTAAGGACATATACAACAATTTATAGCACACAAGAGTTTAACACTTCAAAGATAAAATGAATGTTGATGTAATAACCTGTATCATGAAAACAATACATGAATTTTTACAAAGATTTACTTCTTCTAGGCAGTGTTATCATTTGTAAACTCATGAACCCCTTCCCCACACCTAAGTATTATGACACCTCACAATCAAAAATATAGGAAACCCATCAATTCTCCCAATAGCTGAAGATTTACAACTTGTTAAGTGTAGAGATAAATTTCACAGATTGGTCTGATGAGACAGTTAGAAGATGGCCCCACCTATAGGATAAAACATCCTACATATAGATAAGAAGAGGTAGGTAAGAGAGTTTCAAGATAGTCTTAGAGTTATTTCCCAATGGAAAGTGTATGAGATTCATTAACCTTATCTTAACCACACATACTTCATGTCAGCTTTGTCTGCAAGTAATGTCGTACATCAGAACAAGTTTAAATTTATTATTTATTTTTGGCAGATTATCATCCTCGTTAGGTAGAATGCCCCGCTGCCATCAAGCTTGTTCAGTACTCCGATGGATTTACCTAGTCATACCACATGCCGGTATCCGCTACCAGCAGACCTGTTCAGTATCACGACGAGTTAACCTCTTAAACCCTCAGAGACTGGCCCTCCATCCTTTAAGATTTTAGTATAAGATTGCTTATGCAAGAAGATGGGGGAACAGCTTTGAAAACAACTTTTTCTTTCTCTTTTTTCAATTGGGATGGTATTTATGTTAGAGGATGACTTTCTTTTATATTCCTTAGTAATTGTCTTGATGTAAGGGGTATTTAAGCAGACGTGGCCTATCTAAAGATATGATATAATCAAGTTATTTAGTGTGTAGTGTATGGTACCATTGAGAAAGAACATAAAGGTATCTCTAGGCTCAACTTACTTTCTTCTTTTGTAAGTTATTGTGATGTTTCCATGACTAACCGTTAATTAGACCTCCTTGTTACTCTTTGATAAAGACACTTGATTCACTTACTCAGGTTTCTTGGAAAAACTATACGAGAGACCTCTAAGCTTGATGGTTATGGTGTCACTTCCTTATACAGTGATGAAGAGTTTCAAGAGCAACTGCTTTTTAAAATGCCTTAAGAACAAGAAGATGAAAATATTTGCAAAAACATGGTTAACTACAACAAGTCATTATTCATTTGATGCTTAGGAGACAACAAGGTCCAAGTATAGCAATGTTTTGAAGACAAATCCTTCTTTTATATTTCCTTGAAACTGTCTACTCCTGGTGAAATAAATACCTACAGAAGTCTCTAGAAAAAAAAAAACACACTCTAAAATATCAAAGACTAATGATATCAAGTCACTGGAACATGTATCTCATAGTTATTTTATTAAAAGAAAATGTAAAATGAGGTTGCATTAGACTCTAAGCTAAACTAACAACATGTAGCTTTTATTTACTATCCTACCCTACCTAAAAAGAAAGGAAAAATCTTTATTCAAGTGTCAGAACTCTTCCAATGTAACCATGTGCGGAGCAATATAAGGAACATACTCATATCCATATATGAAAAAATTACCACAATGATTACCTGGATATGAAGAACCAACCAACCTACTTGTTTTGGCATCAGAAGGTGTTGGAGAAGAGAATAGTATTGTGGCCTGATGACCTCTTGAAACCAAATTTCAATGTAATCTTGATGTTTATCAATAGTAATTTCTATGCGCTCCTTCATCATGCTATGCAGATCCTCTTCTTTTGGATGATTGATTTATGAAGTACATAAAGGATCTGTTGAGATGGATGTTGAGAACTCCTCAATCTCAGGTCTTAGTGATTTCTCTCCACCAGAGGTAGTCCATAAGTTTTTAGCTTCCTTCACAGTTTGGCAAGGAAGATCATTTTGTAGCTCATAGGACCTTGATTCTTCTAATATTTCGGGAGAGGTAGATACAGTTTTGGCTACTGCCAAAATATGTTCTTCTTGAAAAGAAGAAATCCTAGTTGTTGCTAGGATTTGAGAGAGTTCTTCCAAACTAATGGTCATCTTCGAATTTATCTTGTCATTTGATAAAACTTGGTTCGCACAAAGGTGATGGCCACAAAGTTAGGATCTCCTGATGGTGGTAAGAAAAAAAAGGTTGTATTGTTTGGTTCTATGGAAGGCTTGAGTGGTCTTGCCTCCTGTCCCACTATTACTGATGCCTCAATTTCTTGTTCTATAGTGCTCCTTGTTTTAGTCTCTTTAGAGACTGCTTTAACCCTTTGGGTTGAGCGAGCTCATGTTTTTTGGTATCGGTCTGCGGATTTTATAAGCAGAACGTTCCTTCCCCAAAAGAGATGGGAAGGAGCCTTGGTTGAAAGGTCGAATTTTGATTTAATGTATCTACCTTGTGGGTCTCTAGGCCTATTCATGAAAGAAAAGAAAAAGAAAAAGCTACCATTCGGTTTCTAGGTCTATTCATAAACAAAAAAGAAAAAAAGAAAAACTACTATTAGGTTTGGGGGAACCTGCTATAGAAGATGCGCAGGTTCTTACTTCTCTTCTTAAAGTTCCCCCGACACCAAACTAATGCTAAGGTCTAAGGATAATCTATTTCCTAACTACTTCTTACCTTGAGACAACTTCCCGACAACGGCACCAAAAATGATGGGTGTTATATATGCACTAAAAAGACACTTAAAAACCCTTAATTAAATTGTCAACCAGGGGTAAGTAAACTTAGAGTTGTAGCAAAATATATGTCAAAGGTAGAAGGGCTAGTAGGAGTACAGTATAACTAAGGAAGGCGGCTATCTAAGGCTAATCTACGCAAGCAAAACTATCTAATGAGCAAACCTTACTAAGAAAATTGAAACTAGGTGACCTAAGTACCTTTGGGCCAAGGATTGATGGATAGTTCCTAAGAAAGCAAGTAAAACCCTATGTAAAGCAAACTAGTTCAACAATAAGCAATAAGCAATAAGCAACTATCTAAGCAAATAACAAAAGCAAACTTCTTTAACTTGCCAACCTATATTCAATGAGCAACTACCCTATGAAAGCAAATAAATAAGCAAGTAAGAAAAAGCACCTATCTAACCTATTAAAACAAATATACAAGTAAGCAAAGACACCTAACTAACCTATTAAAGAAAAAGACAAGTAAGCAAAGGCGCCTAACTAACCTACTAAAGCAAAGGACAAGTAAGCAAAGACAACTAACTACTGCAAGTAAAACTTCACATTGAACAACTATCTAGCCTAAGAGGTAAGTGAACTAAATTCCTAATGCAAAACTATTTCTAATGCGTGAAAGGAAATCTAAATGCTCAATGCAATGCATGAAAGGAAATGTATTTTATTGAAAGCAAGAAAGATTAACAACTAATTCTTAATCTATGATAAGCAAACTACTATCTAATCTATCGAAGAAATGTCTATCTATCCTACAACAACAATAAAACTATTTTCTAAGCTATGGAAGCAAGAAACTATATCTATGAAAGTAGGAAAACTATCTTTTAACCTATGACAATTCAAATATAATGTTGGTGGTTGTGTGAATGTCTTCGGTGTCGGATGATATCTCAATAGCACTTGACAACAAAAGATAATTCCAGTGGTATGAGCTCAACACTAATCTCAATGGCAAAGTGAAAGGTATGGATTAAACAATCCAATGAGAGTTTAGCCATGAAAAAATAGTGTTAAAGACCCTGCATATTCATATATGAACCATCAACAACATAACGAGATCGTCATTTATACTTCTATACTACATAAGCAAAACCAGATTCAACCATTAACTAAGAAATTCAATTGCATTTTAATCCTAGGAAAGGAAATTACATAAATGAAACTATACTACATCTATTCTAACAATTCAAACTGCAAGAAAGAAATGCTTAAAAACAAAAAGTAAAAGTAAACTAACAATTACATTAACCAACAACTAGCTAAGTCAATTCTACATAAAAATGAAATAAACAAGCTATGATTAAAAACTGAAATCAATTATATCCATCCATCAAACCCTTGTCAAAGAAAACCCAATTAAAAACTTTGTTCTATTTTAACTAAAACTTTGTTTTAAACTTGATTCTACAATTATAAATGAAAACGTAATCTAATATCTAACTACACATGGGGTTAGTCTAGGGATCTGCAAATCCGTTCCTAACTACAAGATTAATTCATGTTAGCACAAGCCTTCATACTAACCTGCAAAAGAGAGTTAAATTAATTTAAACTACAACATGTTAAATAACAAAAGAAAAATGCATCTACAGAAAATAAAGAGAGACAACTATACTACATAAATGCATAAATAAACTAAAGAAGAGTTACCAGACTATTGGTGGGCCCCCCAGCAAGTCGTGTTCACTCCCTAAAAGCACACCACGATCTCAGCAAAAGGATCCACCATTAAAACACAGAAACACAGTTCTTGCATAATTCTGGCAATGTAAAATATCAAAACAGAGTAAAAATGTATTTCTAGCTATCACATTGATGTATATGATGCTTAGCTTATGTCTGACCACCTCGGTGGTATTTATAATGTTTACAGGCTAAGTGGTCGACCACAAGAAGTTCGAACCACTTCTAAAATTGAAAATTTTCATTAATGGTGCTCTAACTGCCGAAACAAAGCTACCCAATAATCACCCACCATAACAACCCAAAATTGAGTTGTCAAGAGTTCAGTAGTTGGAGGGGATAAGCACGAGAAAAACCCATGTTTCTGATTTGCCCATCACTAGCCGCCAATGCCATAACCACCAAGTCACCCTACGTTTTTGTGCAAGAAGAGGTGATGGACGGAGTGTTGGAACGAGTGTCAGATGCCGAATTGAGAACCACGAACTGCTCTTAATCCATTCACAATTTCAAGAAACAGCCCGCCTGGGAACTAATTGGGCATACTGCGCACAAAACCCATGTGCCATATTTTTCAGATTCCACTTCATCCTCCCAAAAATTAATGTTTAAGTTTGTTTCCTGTAATAGAGCCAGATGAAGTACTGGAACGAGCGCTGGAAGCAGAAACGTAGTGCATTTTCTCTCTGTAACATTAAAAAACGTGAATTAGCTCTTGGAAATCATAAAACATGATGAATTATATCCAATACAATCATTAAACATGGATTATACGTATCGAGTGTCGATCATACTGTTTTATCATGAAATTCTTCAAAAATCTCCTTCAAAAGATGAAATGCACATATATATATTCGGCAAAAGTGTATAATAATTGTCATAGAATTGATCATATCTCGGGCCCAACAATAGTCTTTAGCCTTTTACTTGTCTATCTTGCGTCGGGTCGGTGGTGATGATACATGGATTATCAAATTTTTGTTGGAGACTTTTCAATTGGGCTATGATGACTTCCAGGTTTGGTAGAGGTGGGAGAAGGCGCAAGAGGAATAGTGTGGGAAATGCATGAAATACCTCATCCTCCAAGAAATATCGACTTGCGACTATATCCAAAAATGAATCTTGGGAGGCAAAGCACTCGTATCTAGAAAATTGCTCAACTGTGCCAGAGCATAGATAGAGGAGATGGAAAAGACAATTTGCGACAGAAGACATAGAATATTGGAATCTCAGTTTTTGGAGGAAGTGGAACGTTGGGTGATAGATCCAGGATACTCCAGAACCCAAGAGACTAAGTATTTGAGAATTGCAAAGATTTATTGGATGGTCAAGGAAATGATTTCATAGGCCTTGGAGAAGAAACAAGATGAACAACAAGACATCATGCACACCATATGGATCTTTAAAGGACAATTTGAGGTTGTCTGTAGGGAAGGCCTTGGGATTTCAGTTACTCAGGTGGCAGAGGAGAAGTCTGGCAAGCATAAAGTTGATGACTAGGCTAATTCAATGGGTACCCAAGCCAACCCAATTGAGATCAATGATGATCCCCATTCATCTGGAACAACACAGGAGGAGGTCAATGAGGAAGATGTGTTATTGGAAGTGGAAATATAGGAAAGTACTCACTCTCCTACTACATGATGTTAGCTTTGATTGATAGTCCTTTTTATCTTACATGAATAGTTATAGATGGATATATATAGTGTTTTTTTTCATTTGTTAACCATTGGTTATGTGGAAAACTTTGAACCTATTGATCAGACATGAAAACCTTCTGTTGATAGAGGCTCTAGTTTCCTCCTAAGGCTGGCATCTATAATAAACAATGTTTTTAAACACAAAAAAAAACAACGTAAAAAATAAAATAAAATAAAAAACAATTAATAAGCACACCAAAACCAATAAAAAAAACAAATTGAAAAAAAAACCTCACTCCACACAAAATCCAATTTAAAAAAGACAAAATCCAGTTTAAAAAAAACAAAAGAAAAAGAACCCAAAAAAATAATTTTCAACAAATTAGAAAAAGGTTTATTTTGTTTTTTGTAGGAAAGTGGCTATTGTATTAATTATAGATAGAGTTTACAGAGAAAACATAGCTATTCCAACCCAAAGAAACCATGACAATCTCTTGGTAGCCAAAAAACCTGCCCCTAAGGGGAAACCAAACCATTAAACTAATCATATGTCTTAAAAACTTAAATATAGATATCTTATCATGTTCATGATTGCTTCTAACAATTGCCATGGTATGTAAAACTAGATAGCATAGACAAAAGAAAAAATTGCAACCAGGGAATCTTCTATCATCAGTCATGAGAAACCTGGGGGTGGATGGGTCTTAGAGCACCTCATTGTGCAACAACATTTGAGATTATGGGTCAGAGTATTATCTCACTAGAGGAGTAAAGGTCTCACCCATACAATGTGTTATCCAAGTGATAACCTCAATAATGTATGAATTATGGATCTCTAAAGCCTCCATTTTACCCTTCAATTATCTAAAATCCTCCTCCTTGGGTAGCATCCCCAAGGCTACCATTTTTTTCGTATGCCAGTAGAGTTCTAATGTGCAGAAGAATTTGGAATTCCTAAGGATTAAAAGTAAAATAATCTCTTCAACAACTTCCTTACTAAAAGTAACAATGATTTGTTGAGATCCACTTTCTTCTCCAATAAGAGACAATAAATTATACTTGGAATTATCTAAATACATCCTTATCTCCAAGGAAAAAAATATAATAATGATATCATGCGTAACCAACTCATGTGAGAAGTCAAACAATAATAAAACAATGAGTGGTTGTTTATGCCATGTAACAACCTCCAACAAGATAAGCTCAAGAAATATGGGACACCTCCCAAGGTGGTTGACCATGTCAATATGCAATAAGTAGTCTTGTCTCTCATGAAGTCACTCCATAATGCAGTCTTGAAACATGTGTAGTGAATCACTTCCCAAAGTAGGTCAATTAGCTCATAGTCACCTTAAACCTCAACAAGGTGAAACAAAATATGAACATGGCTCATTCAAAGGTGCATGATGGGACCCCCTAGTGGAGGATACCACCTACAAGCCTAGAAGAATGTGACAAGAAGGACCAAAGGAATGTGGATAGGTCTAGGAGGTGTTGATCTAAAATAATCTACGTTCTACTCCTTCTTTCTACTCCTTCATTTTCTAGGTGCAAGTATTTTGTAACTTTCATTTATGACTTTTCTAGATGTACTTGGGTTTAATTCTTAAAACTGAAGAGTGAAGTTTTTGACAAGTTTTTGGCCTACAAGGCCCTTGTAAAAAAGCAATTTGGACATCAAATTCAAAGGTTAAGAACAGATAATGGAGGTGAATATGTGCACAATCATTTTACAAGTTACTGCACTACACAGGGCATCCAAATGCAACGCACTGTTCCATATACACCACAAAAAAATGGTGTTGTTGAGAGAAAGAACGGCACACTAAAAGAAATGGCTAATTGTATGATACAATCTAAGGGATTAAGTCTAAAGTATTGGGTGGAAGCAATCAACTGTGCAAATTACATAGTAAATCACACTCCCACAAAGGCTCTTAAAAATATAACACTGGAAGAAGCTTGGACTAAAATTAAACCAGATGTAAGTCACTTCCGTGTATTTGGCAGCATAGCATGGGCTCACATTCATGATGAGAAAAGGAAATCATTACAGCCTAAAAGTGAGAAGTGTATATTTGTTGGTTATTCTAAGGATGTCAAAGGTTATAGAATTCTTCAACCACATTGTAATGAAATCATTATTAGAAGAGATGTTAAATTTGATGAAAATCGCTTGGCCTGCGAGCCTAATTCGGCGATTGTGCCTTCTTCGGCCTGCAAGCCATCTTCAGAGTTTGTGCCTTATTTGGCTTACAATCCATATTCGGTGTTTGTGCCTTCTTATGTTCCTATTATGGTTTCTTCTTCAGATGATGACAGTGAGGATGAAAATCCACCTCTGCCTTCTCACTTTCTTTCAGATGAATCCTTTGAACCTGAACCAGCACCAGTTCCATCGCTTCCTAGATGGGTCCGTTCAACACGAGAAGCAATTGGTGGTCTTGTCGGTGATCCTTCATATCAGCGTCGAACACATTCACATTTCCAGAGAGCCTCTTCTCTTTTGGCTCAAGTTTCAAAGACTCATGATCCAGAGACATTTGCAGAAGCTTCAAGTCATAGATTTGGATACAACAATGAATGAAGAGTATCATTCTTTAATGGAAAATGATACTTGGGATCTTGTACCTCTTCCAAAAGGAAGAAAATTTGTCAGATGTAAATAGGTCTACAAAACTAATTATGCATCAGATGGAAGTGTTGAAAGACACAAGGCTCGGTTAGTTGCCAAAGGATTTTACCAAGTTGAAGGAATTGACTATAATGAAACCTTTTCCCCTGTAGCCAAAATGAATTCCATCCACCTTGTTTTTTCCCTTGCTACCTCACATAAATGGGAGGTCCATCAGATGGATGTTAAATCCACCTTCTTGCATGGAGATTTGCAAGAAGAAATCTACATGGAACAACCTCCTGGCTATGTCTAGAATGATTGTAGCCTTGTTTGTCGGCTTAATAAATCTCTTTATGGTATTAAGCAAGATCCCTGAGCTTGGTATGCCAAAATGGACAACTTTCTTATTGACACTGGATTCTCTAGATGTCATTCTGATCCTAATGTCATACCAAGAAAGTAGGAATCCATATCATAATCCTTGTCCTTTATGTTGATGACCTTATCCTTACTAGTAGTGACTCAAAACTTTTAAACCATGTGAAAACCAACCTTAAGAAGAAATTTGAAAAGATAGACTTAGGATTTTTGCACTATTTCCTTGGCCTCCAAGTTTTGCAAACCAATGAATGATTTTTTCTTTCCTAGTCTAAGTATGCTTGTGACCTTCTTCGTTGCTTTCACATGGATGATTGTAAACCAACTCCTTCTCCCTTCCAGTCTGGAGTCAAGCTTAATGCCACATGTACTTCTCCTAAAGTTGATGCCACCATGTACCATTATTTAGTTGGTAGCATCTTATACTTGACTCATACCCATCCTGATCTTTCCTTTGATATTGGTCTTGTTTCTCGATATATGCAAACACCCCATGAAAGCCATTGGAAAGAAGCTAAAAGGATACTTCGCTATGTCTGTGGTACAGTTCAGTTCAGGATACATTACAGTTCAGAGGACTACTTTATTGGTTGGTTTCACTTATTCATATTGGGCAGGGGACCCTGATGATCGGAAGTCTACTGCAGGTTATGTTTTTAGCCTTGGTTCAGGACCTATCACTTGGGCCTATAAGAAACAACATGTTATTGCACTTTCTTCAGCAAAAGCAGAGTATCGAGTAGCGGTAAATGCAAGTCATGAAGCCTTGTGGCTTCAACATATCCTTTAATAGTTTGGATTCCAGCAACAACATCCAACCAACCTTTGGTACGACAATCAGAGTGCCATCAAGATCACCAAATACCCAGTTCAACATAAGCACAGCAAGCACATCGCGCTACACATGCACTTCATCTGAAAGCTCATTCATGATCAAATTATTGAAGTGCTCTTTTTCCCTATAGAAGATCAAGTTGCGGACATTTTCACAAAGTCTCTTACAGAAGTAAATTTTTCCAAACTTTGATCTATGTTAGGAGTTTAAGAAGTTGTCATTAAGGGGGGATAGGCTCTAATGCCTCCTTCCTTCTCCTATTGTGTCACTATTGTAAATCCTTCAATCCTATCCCAAGTTGTTCTTAAGGGGGGATGTTAGGATATTTATACACTTAGGAGTTAGTTAATAGCTATTTGGTCTAATGTGTTGTTAGGTAAGGGTGTGTTTCTTTAGTATGCATTTGTAGTTAGGAAATCTGACGGTCCCGATATTTTCCCGACATAGAGTGATATGAGGGTTCATATTCTCCTCGATCTTAACAACCATTGATCCATGGCTTAACACTCGATTGGTCCATGATCTCTATTTAAAGATCATGGAGGGTCATTTTTCGATGATCGATTGTGAGAAACTCTCTTGTAAAATCTCTATGTAATCGTTTTCTTTTGCATTAATAAATTGCTCCAAGTGGTCGCGTTGGCTGGGGTCGTGGATGTTTCCCCGTATGGGTTTTACCACGTGAAAACATCGGTGTGTTGATCTTTGATCTGGTTATGTGAGTGGTTACTGAAGGTGTTCATCCTCTGTTGGAATACATGTGTTGTTGAACATTTTAAGGTATTTAAGATAACATCATAAGGATTAAATCCCCTACGTTTTTATAGAGGTGGTAATCCTCTTTATTGATATATGGAATATTGTTCTTCTGAATTGTTGATCAGAAAAATAGTTTCACGGGCTTTCAATCAACTTCATGAGGATGAAATCCCCCTGCATTTTTTAAGAGGTGGTACTCCTCTATTTCTAAATTGCATGCAGAAATATAAACAAGGCCTGAGAAGGACTAGGCTTATTTAAAATAAATATTTACATGTAAAGAATACCTAAGATCTGGACCAGGTATCTTATAAAAAGAAAATATATACAATATGTTGTAGAATTCATAAACCAAATGAGTATGATAATGAAAATATTAACATTTCCATCACAACATTCATGAAGACAGAGAACAATATCCACAGAAAGAAGACAAGAAAATATGGACTGCATATGGAAGAGAACTTTAAATGATCATTTCATCAGACACAAAAAATATTATGATAGATACGCATTTGAAATCTCATGCTTGAATCAAAGTCTTTGAGATTACAATAATGTAATATCCTGAAATAGTTCTCTAGGAACCTCAAAAAATAATATAAGTCTTTAAATATACAAATTAAATGTCTGAAAAGTAAATTTTTGTATTTGTCCTTCAAAGAGGAGTTGGATGGGGCTTCTGCGGACCATGAAATGAAAATACCTAGAAGACAAAAGAAAAAAAATCAAAGATCAGTCTGAGTTTCATAGATTACTGAGAAATGGAAGGCGGTATGACAAATGATTGTAGAATAAATAGACTAAAAGGAAGGAACAAAGTTGTTTCTTGAATCAATGTGATGTAAATTTTATGTAATGTTTCACTTGATTGGAGGTGCCTGTTTTGTAGATGCTTGTTGTGGTTGAGGTGGAATAACCATTGCAAATTTTTCTTTTTGTTATGACTCGATGATTTTGATTAATGATTTTCTTAACCATTATTCAATATATTCCCTCAAGGGGGCCACCATGATCTCATGCCTTGTCTTAATATCGAAAAATTCACTTTCCAATTTTCTCAATTCCATGCCTGATTGATGCAATGTGTCATCCACTTCATCATTTCTATTGATATACCTGGCTAGCCATCTTTCGAATTATTCTTCAGATAACTCTATTGTTTTTGTGAACTCATTTTCCCAAGATACTTTTAATACATTAAATTGTTCTATTAATGTTTATTTTGATGAGAGAATTGCATCCATTAGTAGATTAGGGCCATCAAGTTTTTTTGTGAGATCAACAAGCTTAAAGAATAAATCACATCTTTTATTTTTTTAAACATATAATTCACTCATCATTTCACTCAAATTTCCTCTTCAGCCAACATGCTTTGATCTGTTTCATCCAGATATTTGAAGGAAGTTTATACTCTCTTCTGTGGGCATCACTTAAGCTTGAAACTTTGGCCAAGAATGTACCCACAACATCCATGTAGAATCCTTCATCATTTTCCAAATCTTTCTAAAGATATTCTTTAAAAATTGTAATTTTTGTTGCGAAGTTGGAAACACTCTGAGAAAGATCCAAAATTTCTTGAATCAAGTCTATCATTTTTTATATTGCGTTTGCAACATACTTTCTTATTTCTTGCAACAAGCTTGATGAGCCTTTGCATTTATTATTTCTTTCTGGGACCTTTGCACTTATTGTTGCTTTCTAGTATGTCTTCTAGAACAAGTGTTGGTTGAATTGTATTTAGGGGCTCTAGAAATAAAGGTCTCGGTATTAAAGTTTCTTCTAATTCTTTTATTCTTTTTTTAAATTATAAATTTTCCTTTTCCATAGTATCGACAGATTGCTTCAAGGATTCTCCAATTGCACTATGGAACTATGCAACTCCATCGAAATAAATTATTGATTTCCATTTCTTTGATGACCTTTTATTTTTTGTATTAAACTTTTCAAGAAATAATTTTGTGGATTCTCAATTGTGGGCCGTGTGGTGAAAAGTTACAGATTCTTCTTTGAAAGTATTTGGTTCCTGGGTAACTAGGGATTTATTAGTTTCTCTGGTTTCTAACAGTCTTTGCTTAGATCAATTGGGTTCTTCAATAAGCTTTTCGACATCCATATCTCATGGGATTTCTTGGATTTTAGGTATGCTTAACCCTGTTGTATGTGTATTTCTTTTTCTCTTGACATAAGTATACACCATATGAGATTTATCAAGACTTTTCCTTAGTGGGTCATTATCGCCACTGCCATCTGAACTTCAAACTGATGTTTTTCTCATCTCAATACCACTAGTCCTATTCTTAGTTCATGATGGGGTACTCTTCTGTGAAATAGTTGGTGAATTATGGTTTATATCTACTACTTCTCTCCCATGTTGTTGGTAACCTTCATTGGTATTGATCAATTCTTCCATGTCATTTAAATCTTGGTCAGTCGTAGTCTCAAGAAGATCTAAATTATCTCCACCTCCTTCTTTGAATTGCTCAATTTTGGTGAAATATGAAGAATGACCAATTGATGCCATATGTGAAATGAACATATCATTTGGATCAAATCCCTCAACAAGTTCGGATTCTCTTAAGCTGAGTTGGTCAAGATGGCCTTCAAGTTCATCCAAATGGGTTATATGCTTTACAGTTATTTCTCTAATTTTCCAAGGTAGTGGTATGAACTAATTTTTTCTCTTCTTGTTGAAGAAGTGGACCCAAGTTTTATACTACCTACACATGTCATCAACAAAAAGATTGTTTGATACATAAAATGGGAGAAGGAAAGGATTTTCTTTACCCCCAAATAATCTGACAATGCTAAAATCCTCAGTAGTCTTGAAAACTCCTTTCTCTATGAGAAAGGTGGAAACTTCAAGAGATAATATTGACGTATTAGGACCAAACACCAATTTCTTGAAATCTGAAATGAAATTGTTGTGAACCGAGTAAAAGTATATTGAGGTTTGTGTCTATACAAGGCTAAATACTAGGTGTAAACTGGTTCCATATTGAAATCAATGTTCCTTGCACTTGGAAAGTCCTGAAATACATCACAGTAAGAAATGACGTAAATGAGGTAAGACGTCATATCAAATTTCAAGTTCTTTTTCAAATTACCTTATTCAAATTAAACTTAACTAGAAATAATGTGGCCCCGGTCTATGATGGCATTTTCATGCAAGACAAAATGAAGGACACATATAATATTTCTTGGTACAGATGCAGTAGGATCCAAACCAATAATAGGATCAAATAACCAGGCAAATTCCCTGTATGGATATTTTAATGAATTCACCTTAATCTTGGAAACACTAGGGTTATTGTCTGAGTCGACCAAATAATTGCTAAGAAACCTTTCTCCTCCTTTATGTTGTTTTAGAAATTCATTAGCCTCTTCACCTTTAAACTGCATAATGGATGTTGGAAGTCATAACATTCTGGAAAATATTGAAGAATCTAAAGAAATGGGTTGTTGTCCTTGAAGTTGAATTATCCTTTTCTCTGAGTTGAACTTATCTACACAAAAATGAACAAGCTCTCTAAAATATGTTACTTCTGGAACACAACCAGCTAAGGCTATGCCTGAAGTCCAAATCAGGTTCATCTTTTTCTTAGCCGGAGAAAGAGCCTTGTAGTAGTTGTATGCCTGCTACCATGAAACTATTGATTCTCACGCCCAAGTGTGTTTAGTGTATCCCCGCAATACAACTCTTTTTTCTTACTTGACATTATTTCGCTACTTTTAGCTATGGAAATAGGTGGCACTACCATCGGTATTTACAACTTGGAATGTTGATCCCTATTTAATTTACTACATATAATCCTGATGGTTTAGTCATCGTAACTCTTATTTCAAGATTACTAACATGGACAACAAGATTTTTGAATTTATTACCAAGTTTACGAGATCTTCACCGAATTAATAACGACATTATGTCTTCACAAATGGATGTTGATGTGGCGGGGAAAATAAATGCAATGGAAAGTGGTGGCGTGATGTCATGGAGGATGAAAAGTGGTAAGTATGGAGGTGCAATATGAAGGTTGGAAGGTACGTTATGCAGTATGCAGGACTGCAAACCTACGAACTTGTGCGACTAAAAAATATGGAGAAAGGTAAGGAATCCCACACCAAAATAAGAAATTCGACTAAGTTTAGGAGGAGATCATTTTGCTGGCCACAAAAATGGGAGGTACATTTTTTCAAACATGGGATTGTGGATGTGTGAGTGTATTAGAATGTCTCGCACCCAAAGTAAGGAAATTTGACTTAGTATGGGAGATGGTTTTTTTGCGGGTCATAGAGGTAGGAGGTGTATTTTGTAGAATGGAATGCAAGTTGGTGGGTATGCGGGTATAGAGACTTAAGAAAAAGGTAAATTGGATGGTCAGTCGTTGTGAATCCGCATTTCAAGAAAACTTGTTAAGTATGGAAAAGTAAAGAGGTACATTTTGGGGAGCGAGAACATAATGGGTGCATATATTAGGCAGCATGATTGCGGGTCTACAGACCTAAGGACATGAGGGTCTGGGACTTATTCCAATCCCGCATAACTCAAAAAATGGCAAAGTATGGGAAATTTTTGAAAGGTTAGGAGATCCGGTAGAAGAAAAGAAAAGAAAGAAGGAAGAAGTTAAAGAGATGTATGTGGACCCAAATATTGATCATGAATGTGGATCAACATGAACTTAGATGAATGGAATAGTAAATCTTAACAAATATTCCAATAAAAATCCTATATACAGATGTACAAACACTTATATACATATGTACTTGTCAAGAACATCATATCATTCAAGGAGAAGAAATAAATATGTCTGCAGATATTTGTATTTACAGCATTTGGAGTCTTCTTTCAACAATTATTTTTCCTTTCTTTAAAAATAATGTGAACCTAGAATCAACTATGAATTTGCAAGATGAAAGAAAAGTAGAATGGAGAGGTCATCAAAGAACTCAAAATGATCAGCACATTTACACTTAGAAACGATTTTGATAGACACACATTTTAAATCTTGTGCTTTAGACTCAAAGTCTAAGAAATCACTAATGTAATGCCCCAAATAGTTCTTTGTGGGATAAATTAATAATAATCCCAAATAGTTCTTTGATGCAGACCCCCCTTCTCTCATAAGGGTTGCGCAACCTCTGGGTCTAGGATTGATCAAGAAACTGAGTTTGATTGACTCTTCAGTCCCTCAAGGACCTTCAATCAACTGAATAGGCCCTCTTTCCCTTAAGGTAAAGGTTATATGGAACCCGCGCGCTTCTCCTTAACGCTTTTAAAGCCTCAATGTATTTAGGCACTATCCCTCCTAGTTAATCCCCTCTCTTTACATGACCAAGGATGTGACCAGTCACCTAATCAAAAGGCATGTCACAACTTCACGTATCGGGTATTTGCGTGTGAGTCACCTCGACTCTCCCGACCTCTGAAATCTCGACAGGACCCTAACGTGTGCTAGCCCCTCTATTCTCCTTCATGAATGTGACCTTTCCCTGTGATCATTCGCCTAACTCAAAAGGTGTTTTGTCCACTTGCTCGTTCTTCCGAAACCCGAACTTGTGAGTTATGATCGCCATATCAATGGTACACAATCCCCACGATCCAACGGTCCTGATCTCTTTTTTGGGTATCAGGACTTCACATTTCATGAAGTTGGAAGGTTGATCACTTCTCTCCTCCAATCCTCGATATCCCAAAATTCATGTGTGCCAAATCAACGACTCACAACTCCCCGTGATCGGATGACTCAAATCAACTCTTCACAAATTGGGACTTCACATTTCATGAAGTTGGAAGATCGCTCACCTCCCTTCTCTCGATATCTAAACTCCCAAAATCTCCTTTTCTTTGAAAGGATTCAATAGTCCATATCCTTCCTCAATCTGACGACTCAGATCAAATCGCAATTTCTGGATTTCTGAATTCCCATAACTCTTACCTCTGATTTCCCAAGTTATGAACTCCCGATGAAACCAGATCTATGGTTCATCTCTCTCCTTCGATCAATGGTTGTGATCAAATTGCGATTTCGTGACACGCGAGTTCTTATAACTCTGCCTTTGACTTCTTTGAGTCCCGAGTCAGCGAAATGTTGATCTCTCGCCATGTGTCCCCCTTGACGATGGACGGCTCCGATGATTTCATAACTTCATAAGTTTGATTCTCCTGTACACTTTCAAAGCTTTAATGTTAGTGCACTTTACCTTGATTGGATGGCTACGATATTTAGGTGCTCAGATCGAACGGTTGAGATCCTTTCTTTGCACTATGATTGGACGACTAAGATATTTTCTCTGGCACTCATATCGAATGGTTGAGATCTTTCCTCCTCTATGCTTTATCCTCGTTGTCGGGACATTGATAGGACGGTCCAGATCTCTCTCCCTGAGCTTATGCTTTCTTCAGACTTAGAATATTTTCGAAAGATTCAAAGGCTTCGACCTTTGTATTTCCTGTGAGTCCGTTTCTTGGATATCATCCACACTTCTTGTAAAGTGTTTTCCCTTTTGAGCTTGATCTCCTCAAAGGTTTTGATCTCCCAAGAACTTCTTGCTTTTCTAGGAAATTCGTCAAACTCAGATTTAAAGATTTCTTGAAAATAATTTGTCTCGCCTTCCTGGTGTTCCTCTGTTCCACTCCTTTGACTTCTTACGGAGTCACTTTGACACTGAGTTGAATTCTGTATCTTTGCACTCCTTGCAGCATATTCTTACGCAAGATATCGATTCTTGTGGATGACTATGCACTCCTTGTAGCAGTCACATTGCACTACCTGCAAAGGAATTTTTACGCTATTTCTTCTGAACTTTACGAGTCAAAACAGACCCTTTCGACGCAGTCCTTGCGGACTGGGTGCACACCTTTCACCGTCTCACGAAGAAAAGAGATTTAAATTATTATCCAAGCATTTCAAAGCTACATACACTCATAGCAAGATTCATCCATTCTTGAAAATATTACGACGACAACAGGGAATTTGCAAACAATATTCACACCATACATTGGATCAATTTTCCTCTTTTATCTCCATTCAAAGTCAAGAAAATGGTTACAGTTAATTCAAACAACAATCACTGCTCTGAGATTCCTTCTTGCTCGCAATTATCGTAACCCCTCTTCAGGTTGTACAAAACCTCTCTTTATACAAAAGAAAACAAACTAACTGCTACCTAATTGCGGTTACATCGAGACTAGGGTTAAATTACTAGGTCACGCGTGCTCATTATGTCTACGCGCGTGATCTTTCCTTTTATTGTTTTCTATCAGATTCAAAATATTTGCAGTGTTGGCTATTATTCGTGACTCCAGATTGGTCCTCAGGCACTGAATTGTCCTACCATGTGTACTTGTTGACGATGCTCCTGCATCATACTCCCC
This sequence comes from Picea engelmannii, assembly GCA_009831015.1. NCBI lineage: Eukaryota > Viridiplantae > Streptophyta > Pinopsida > Pinales > Pinaceae > Picea > Picea engelmannii. Next base: position 78,531 of record ML796765.1, read on the forward strand.
TGGGAAAAAATTCATGGACTCCTTTCCATGAGCTCCTACACCAACTTTCCATGCTTCTGGATATCAACTTCACTCTCCCAACTGGAATATTCTATTGGATGTCCCTTCCACTTGACCAAATACTCAAAATAGGTCTTCCTTCAGGTCTTCTTGTCGATTCTTTGATCAACGATCTTTTCCATCTGTGGTTTTTCTGCTATAGGCATTTGTTTCTCCCACTGAATCTTCTCTTGATCTATTGATCCCTCTGTGCCATCCTTCCTATAAGGATACAGGTCTGAGACATTGAATATGAGCGATATGCCCACATCATCTTGTAGCTCGATCTCATAGGCATTTGCATCAAACTTCCTCAAGATCTTACATGGCCCTATCTTCTTCATCTTTATCTTGTTATATGTCCCCCCTAGGGAACCTCTCCTTCCTGAGATGTGCTAGAAATTGATCTCCTATTTCAAATTTAAGTTCTCTGTGATGTTGATCAACTCTGTGTTTGTAGTCTTGGCTAGAATTCTACAACTGCCCTCTGATCTGGCTATGGAGCTTCTACATTTATGTAGCAAAATCCTATGCTCCAACGCTCCTGATCTCACTATGTTCCAAGTCTCTCAACTCAAATACTCCTTTGGGTTGCATTCCATACAATATTTGGAACGGGCTCTTCCCAATGCTCCTATTTGGTGATTCGTTGTATGTAAACGCTGCTTGTGGCAGAATATGATCCCACTGATTATAGTGCTCGGTTACCAGAATCCTCAATAAGTTTCCCAAACTTTTGTTTACCACCTCAGTCTGTCCATCTATCTGAGGGTGATAAGCAGAGATGAAGGAAAAATATGTCCCTAACTTCTTCCACAATGTTCTCCAAAAATGACCAACAAATTTTGTGTCTCTGTCCAAGACAATGCTTCTGGGTAAGCTGTGAAGTCTAACAACTTCCTTAAAGAACAGATTCGCAACATGTGTTGCATCACTGGTCTTCTGGCATGGGATATAGTGTGCCATATTTGAAAATCTATCCACCACCACAAATATAGAATCAAATCCCTCTTGCGTTCTTGGTAGTCCCAACACAAAATCCATGCTTATTGCATCCCAAGGCCTCTCTAGTATGGGAAATGGTTGATATAATCCAATGTTCTGTCTTTTACCTTTTGTATGTTGGCAGATTCTACATTTATTCACGAATTTTATCACATCTGTTCTCATACCTGGCCAATAGTATGAACTACTCAATTGTACAAATGTATTATCATGGCCGAAATGTCCAACCAATCCTCCACTATGTTTTTCCTTCAAAATATTATCCCTCATTGATCATTTTGGTATGCACAATTGATTTCCTTTGAACAACAATCCCTCTTGAATCATATACTCTGTCCATTGGCTTCTATCTCTCAGCACAATATTTTTACATGCTTCATATGCCTCCTTGAAATATGGATTGTCACTGTACATTTCCTCAAGGTGTTTGAACCCTAAGGTCTTTACCTGAAATTCCCGCAGAATCAAACATTTCTTGCTCAATGCATCAACAACTTTGTTAGCATTCCCAACAATATATTTTATGACAAAAGTAAAATTTTGCATAAACTCAATCCACTTTGCATGCCTCTGATTCAATTTTTCATGTTTGGTTATGAATTGTAAAGCTTGGTTATCTCTATACAAGATGAATTCTTGTGGGACAAGGTAATGTCTCCATTTCTTTAGGGCTTGGATTATGGCATAAAAATCCTTGTCATAGGTGGAGTATTTTCTCTTAGTCTCATTCAGCTTCTCGTTGAAGTAAGAAACAGGTCTATTATTTTGGCTCAAAACTCCTCCAATTGTAATGCCACTTGCATCACATCTCACCTAAAATGTCTTCTCAAAATTTGGCAAGACCAAAATTGGTCGCTCAGTTATTTTCTCCTTTAGTATATTGAATCTCTTCTCGGCCTCCTCTATCCATTTAAAAGACTTGTGCCTTTTCTTCACTATATCCATCATTGGTGCACAAATTCCACTGAAATCTCTGATGAACTTCCTATAGAAACTTGTTAATCCATGGAAGCTTCTTACCTCAAACATGCTCCTAGGTGATGGCCATTCTTTGATTGCTTTCACCTTCTCTGGATCCATCTTCAGTTCATTTGAAGAGATCACAAAACCCAAGTAGATGAGTTTTGTCTTCATAAAAGAGGACTTCTTCAGATTTATCAACAAGTTCTCCTACTATAGCCTCCTCATCACTAATGTCAAGTGCCTCAAATGCTCCTCTTTAGTCCTTCTAAAGATCAGTATATCATCCAAATATACAACCACAAACTTGCCAATGAAATCTTTTAGTATTTCATTCATCAACCTCATAAAATTACTCGGGGCATTGGTTAATCCAAATGGCATAAGAAGCCACTCATACAACCCTTCATTTGTCTTAAAGGTTGTCTTCCACTCATCACCTTCCTTCATCCTGATCTGGTGATATCCAATTTTCAAATCTATCTTAGAAAAGAAATTTTCTCCACTTAAATAGTCCATCAAATCATCTATTCTTGGCAAAGGGAATATATACCTGATAGTGATCTTGTTGATGGCTCTCGATTCTGCACACATTCTCCATCCTCCATCTCTCTTTAGACTCAACACAATTGGTGCTGCGAATGGACTCAAGCTCTCTCTGACCAAACCCTTGTCTAACAATTCCTGGACTTAGTTCTTTACCTCCTCATTCTCTCAAGGTGTCAATATGTATGCTGCTTTGTTTGGCAGACTTTCTCCTAGTATCAAATCAATATGATGATTGATACTTCTGATGGGTGGCAATGAGTTAGGCAGCTCATCCACCACTATTTCAACAAAATTATCTAACAATTCCTGAACTTCTTCAGGAAATTCATCTGTCGAAGTACTAGTAAGGATAACTCTAGGTTTCCTCACCACAACAAACTGCATCTCTTGTTCTTTCTTGACTTCTTTCAGGAGTTCCTTCCCACTCATGAGAAGTATGCTTGTGATGGATTCCTCTTTTACTTTCTTCTCCTCTATTGGAAGCAACATGTGTGTCCTACCATTCTTCTCCATGGTGTATGTATTATTCCTCCCATCATGAATGGAATTTATGTCAAACTGCCATGGTCTTCCCAAAAAAATATGGCATACATCCAAGGGAATTACATCACACACAATTTCATCTCTATATCCTCCTATCTTAAATTCAACCAAGCATTGTTTAGTAACCATTACCTGGTGTCCTTTCTGCAACCATGAGACTTTATATGGCTCTGGGTGTGCAGTTGTCTCTAGCTCCAATTTCTCCACCATCTCTGTGGATACTAAGTTATCAGTGCTCCCACTGTCAATGATCACCTTGCATACTCTGTCTTTAGTCTTGCAAGTTGTCCTGAATAGACTGCTTCTTTTCATTGGCCTTTTAACTTCTGCCTCTGGTTTTAATAGAACCTTTCTCATCACCGGGGATGTTCCATCCTCTGCTCCTTCTACTTCATTATTCCCCCTTTGTGCTTCTGAAATGTGAGCTTCTCCTCCTTCTTTATTCTTCTCAGGGAATTCCCAAGACATGTGTCCTACCTTTCCATAAGCATAACACCTTATTCCCCTCTACCTCTTCCTCTAGAAGAGTTTCTTCCACCACCCTGTCTTCCTCGGTAACTTCCTCCTCTTTCTGAGTGAATGTTTGGAGTTTCAGCCTCATCCTTGGGATGATGCGCCTTATCATGGTCAACTCCCTTGCCTTTGTTCGAGGCTGATATTTTACCTCTACCTCGTTGGCTTTGTTTTCTGACCAACTTCTCTTCTGCCTTCAGCACGAACTGATAAGAATCCTCCACTTTCCTTACCAACATAATGCTGAGCTCATCTTGGATTTCATACCTCAGGCCATTTATATACCTTGAAACTTTTTCTTCATCCCTCTCTCTTTTTCCATCTCTGATGTTTAGCTTGTAGAACTCCTCTGTGTATTCTTTAACTGTCATACCCTTCTGTCTCAGGTTCTGTAGATTTCTGAATATATTGATCTTATAATCTTTGGGCATGAATTTAGCCTTCAGTTTGGCTACCATTCTACCCCAATTATTTATCTTTTGTTTGCCTCTACTTCTCCTCTCAGCCTACAGTTCATCCCACCATAGTATTGCATGTCCTTTAATCCTAGTGACATCCTGTCTCACCCTTTTCTCCCCATCAACATCTTCATAATCGAAATATTTTTCCATGGACCTTATCCAATCCATCAACTCTTCAGCATCCAAATTGCCTTCATACATTGGGACCTTTATTTTGGCTCTGGATCCCAATCTAACAACTGCTCTTAACAAGCGTTCTTCGACAACGTGTTCCCCTACAACTTCTTTGACTTCTACATCTTCGCTCTCTGCATCGCTGACATCTCCAACATCATGTGCTCTTCTCTGCATTTCTTCCATCGCTTCCAACCTTGCACAAATTTCTCACATCTCTCTTTCTACAACGCGATTGGCTAAAGGTGGCTCCCCTCGTCTCCTCAGTAGCATTGTGTTGACTGTCTCTTACACACAGAGTACAACTTCGAGTTCTTTTTTCTCCTTCGCCTGAAATCTACAGATGAAAATCAGCTCTGATACCACTTGATGCAGACCCCCCTTCTCTCCTAAGGGCTACGTGACCTCTTGGTCTAGGATCGATCAACAAATCGAGTCTAATTAACTCTTCAGTCCCTCAAGGACATTCAATCAACTGAATAGGCCCTCTTTCCCTTAAGGCGTCGGTTATATGGAACCCGGCTTCTCCTTAATTCTTTTAAAGCCTCAACGTATTTAGGTGCTAGCCCTCCTGGTTAAGCCCCTCTCTTTACGTGACCAAGGTTGTGACAAATCACCTAATCAAAAGGTGCATCGTGACATCACATATCGGGTATTTGCATGTGAGTCACCTCAACTCTTCCTACCTATGAAATCCCGACAGGAGCCTAGCACATGCTAGCCCCTCTATTCTCCTTCATGGATGTGACCTTTCGCTATGACCATTCGCCTCACTCAAAAGGTGTTTCATCCACGTGCTCGTTCTTCCGAAACCCAAACTTGCGAGTTCTAATCACCAAATCAACGGTCTACAATCCTCGCGATCCAACAATCCTAATATCTTTTTCATGTATCGGGACTTCACGTTTCTCAAAGCTGGAAGGCTGATCACTTCTCTGCTATGATCCTCGATATCCCAAAATTCATGTGCACCAAATCAATGACTCACAACTCCCTGTGATTGGACGACTCAGATCAACTCTTCACAAATCGGAACTTTGCGTTTCACGAAGTTGGAAGATCGCTCACCTCCCTTCTCCCAATATCCAAACTCTCGATATATCCTTTTCTTTAAAAGGATTCAATGGTCCAGATCCTTCCTCGATCCGATGGCTCAGATTAAATCGCGATTTCAAAATTTTCAAATTCCCAGAACTCTTACCTCTGATTTCCTGAGTTGTGAACTCCCGATGAAACCAGATCTACGGTTCAACTCTCTCCTTCGATCAACGATTGTGATCAAATCATGATTTCGTGACTCGCGAGTTCTTATAACTCTGCCTTTGACTTCTCTGAGTCCCGAGTCAGCGAAATGTTGATCTCTCGCCATGTTTCCCCCTTGATGATGGAAGGCTCTGATGATTTCGAAACTTCGTAAGTCCGATTCTTCTGTACACTTTCAAATCTTTAATGTTAGTTCACTTTATCTTGATCGGATGGCTACGATCTTTAGGCGCTCAGATTGAACGGTTGAGATCCTTTCTTTGCGCAATGATTGAACGACTGAGATATTTTCTCTAGCATTTAGATCGAACGGTTGAGATCTTTCCTCCTCTGTGCTTGCTCCTCCTTGTTAGGACGTTGATCGGATGGTCTATATCTCTCTCCCTGAGCTTACGCTTTCTTCAAACTTAGAAGATTTTCGAAAGATTCAAAGGCTTTGACCTTTGTCTTTCCTGTGAGTTTGTTTCTTGGATCTCCTCCACACTTATTGTAAAGTGTTATCCCTCCTAATATTGATCTCCTCAAAGGTTTCGATCTCCCAAGCACTTCTTGTTTTTCTGGGAAATTCGTCAAACTCAGATTTAAAGATTTCTCGAAAATAATTCTTCTCTCCTTCCTGGTGTTCCTCTGTTCCACTCCTTCGACTTCTTACGGAGTCACTTCGACACTGAGTCAAATTCTGGATTTGTGCACTCCTTGCAGCAGATTCTTACGCAAGATCTGGATTCTTGTGGATGACTGTGCACTCCTTACAGCAGTCACATTGCACTACCTACAAAGGAAATCTTACGCTATTTCTTATGAGCTTTACAAGTCGAAACAGAGCCTGTTGATGCACTCCTTGCAGACTGTGTGCACACCTTGCACCGGCTCATGAAGAAAATCAATTTGAATTCTTATGCAAGCATTTCAAAGCTAAATACACTCGTAGAAAGATTCATCCATTCTTGAAAATATTATGACAACAACAGGGAATTTGCAAACAATATTCACACCATACATTGGATCAATTTTCCTCTGTTATCTCCATTCAAAATCAAGATAATGGTTACAGTAAAATTCAAACAACAATCACTGCTCTGGGATTCCTACTTGCTCGCAACTATCGTAACCCCTCTTTAGGGTGTACAAAACCTATCTTTATACAAAATAAAACAAACCAACTGCTACCTAATTGTGGTTACATCGATACTAGGGTTAAATTCCTAGGTCACGCGTGCTCATTCTGTCTGCATGCGTGATCTTTCATTTTATTGTTTTCTATCAGCTTCAAAATATTTGCAGTGTTGGTTATTATTCGTGACTCTGGATTGGTCCTCAGGCGCTCAATTGTCCTGACATGTGTACTTGTTGACGATGCTCCTGCATCAACTTGTCAAGAACATCATATCATTCAAGAAGAAGAAATAAATATGTCTGTAGAGATTTGTATTTACAGGGTTTGGAGTCTTCTTTCAACAAATATTTTGCCTTTCTTTAAAAATAATGTGAACCTAGAATCAGCTATGAATTTGCAAGATGAAATAAAAGTAGAATGGATAGGTCATCAAAGAACTCAAAATGATCATCACATTTAAACTTAGAAACGATTTTTGATAGACACACATTTTAAATCTTGTGCTTTAGACTCAAAGTATAATAAATCACTAATGTAATGCCCCAAATAGTTCTTTGTGGGAGAAATTAATAATAATCCCAAATATAATAAGATTAACAATGTCTAAAAGAAGAGGGCCGAAACAACCTCACCAAGATCTATATGACAATTAGATAAATTGAATTAAATTCATTTACCTTTTTACGAGCATGGATTTTTCTCCTATGGACCTAAAATATCATGAGAAATGAATGGAAGAATCTAGAGAAAGAGATGATCAAACTCAAATCTTCTTGTTGTTAAACATACATGGAAAAATTGATGGAAAGAATCAAGAATAAAGAAATATGAGGAAGAAATTTAAGTAGGCTAATTCACAAAATCTTGGAAAGGAAAAACTTGCTTCTTGTGAACTCTCCACCATTGAAAAAACTCATGACTGCCAACCCTTTGAATATGCTTATTTTCCTCTTTTATAATATTATCTTCATCTTCTTGAAACTACTTTTTAGTTATGGTTTTATGTTCCCATTTGTAAATTTGATTTGAGATATTTGTGCCATCAGTTGGACCCACTTTAGAAGCTCATGAATTTCTTTCAATAAACAATTTTCCAAAAATAACTCGTCAGCAAGATAGAAAATAATCCCGACTATAATTTATTTTTTAGGGAATGATTATCATGATTCCATCCATGGAAATCAATTACAAAGTGTTATTCTCGTATCTATCTTTCCAATGAGCCCTCGTTTGATCAATTTGGACATCGGGATCAAATGTTATAGCCTCCAGATGATAGAGACTCAACAATCATTGATCTATGCATGTGAATTATGAGCCCTTGATTAAAAATCTGCCCCATTTATCCCTCATGTTTGGGAAATAGTTTCCATACATGTTGATAAGCAAAGTGCATCCCCATATTATTTGTGTGTGAAACAGAGAGAACTATGGAGCCCTTTGTAGCTTGTGCACAATGTAACTTTTGGTTGTCACATCATTGCCCAATCATATGTGTGTCCAATAAATATCATCCAAGTGTCACCCAGGGGTAGGTCCACCTCACTTCCATGTGTCACCCAAGGATAGGCCCAAATAACTGCCACATATCACAATGGGATAGGTCCACATCACAGCCATGTGTCACCCAGGGATAGGTCCACCTCACTACCACATGTCACAATATTCCAAAGGAATGGAAAGGGATAAAACTTAGGAATATAATGAATAATTTCATGAAATAATAAAATCTAAAAATAGACTAATGTAGAAACAGGGTGATAATGTGGAGGTTTAGTAAAAATGACTAAGTATTGAGACTTGCAGGGTCGTGGACTTGCAGGGGTAGGGTGATGTAGAAAAATCACAAGATCGATATAAGACTCGATAAAAACTAACTCAGAAAAATGACTAAGTCATGAAGGGTGCAATTTGGGAAATGCAAAAGTGGGAAGTGCAAAATGAGTATAGCAGGATTACGGATTGCAGGGCTAGGAGTGGAAGGTGGAAATTAGGGTATGGGATCTTACATCCACATTCAAAGGTAAAAAATAACTAATTATAAGACTCAGTAAAACTCAATAAAATGACTAAGTAGTGAAGGGTGCAATTTGAGTAACGTGGAAATAGATAGTGCAAATTGAAAATTGTGGGAATATGGGTTTGCGGATTTGCAGGGTTGAGGGGGTAAGGTAATGCGTATTTAAAGGAAGTCTCGCATCCGCAATGGAGGACTTAGTGAGGGGGTAAGTTAATACGAAGGTAGAGGAAGTCTCGCATCCACAATGGAGGACTTAGTTTAAAAAAAAGTAAAATGTGGTAAGTCATGAAAAATGACTAAGTGTTGAGGAGTTAAGCCATAGAGTTATGTGATAAATAATGGAAATGATTAAGTATGAAAATGGAAGATGGAAATGAAAAATGAATGTAGAAATAATGAAAATGAATAAGTGGAAATGGAAAATGGAAGTGAATTATGAAAAAGAACATAGAAATTATGAAAAATGACTAAGTGGTGGGTATTATGAAAATAAACTAAGTGGATAATGGAAATGGAAATTGTGGAGTATGGAAATGGTGTGGAAGATTGGAAAATTGTCTAACTATGGATTATGGGGAGTAATATAGAGTAGTATGGGTAGTAGTGGGGAGTAGTATAGAGTAGTATGGGTAGTAGTATAGAGTATGGGTAGTAGTAGAGAGGAAGGAATGAAAATGACTAAGTATGGAGCAAGGAAAGAGGGAAAAAATGAGAAAAAATGACCAAGTATGTATAGTGGAGAATATGGAAAATGGAAAATGGCTAAGTATGAGGCAACATAATGTGGGAGAAAAATGGCATATCTTGGACATATGAGCTGTAAAATGCTAGATGAAGTTGTAAAATGAAAATTGAAGATTGCGGGAATGCGGATTTGCAAGGTTGAGGGGGTAAGGTAATGCAGATTTAGAGGAAGTATTGCATCCGCAATGGAGGAATTAATGAGGGGGTAAGTTCATGTGGAGGTAGAGGAAGTCATGCATACACAATGAACATAGTTTAAAAAAAAGTAAAACATTGTAAGTCATGAAAAATGACTAAGTGTTGAGGAGGTAAGTCATAGAGTTATGTGATAAATAATGGAAATGATTAAGTATGAAAATGGAAGATGGAAATGAAAAATGAATGTAGAAATAATGAAAATGAATAAGTGGAAATGGAAAATGGAAGTGAATTATGAAAAAGAACGTAGAAATTATGAAAATGACTAAGTGATGGGTATTATGAAAATTAACTAAGTGGATAATGAAAATGGAAATGGGCTAAGTATGGAAATTGTTAAGTATGGAAATGGTGTGCAAGATTGGAAAATTGTTTAAGTGTGGAGTATGGGGAGTAGTATAGAGTAGTATAGGTAGTGGTGGGGAGTAGTATGGGTAGTAGTAGAGAGGAAGGAACGAAAATAACTAAGTATGGAGCAAGGAAAGAGGAAGAAAAATGAGAAAACATGACTAAGTATGTATAGTGGAGAATAAGGAAAGTGGAAAATGGCTAAGTATGGGGCAACATAATGTCGCAGAAAAATGGCATATCTTGGGCATATGATTTGTAAAATGCTAGATGAAGATGACACATAGGTCTATTTAGTGAGAAGATGGACATAAGCAATTTCCTTCTTTTAGTATCTTTTCTTTTCTTCTCTTTTGTTCAAAAGAGAAGCCATCTTTATTAGCCTTTCATGATGAAGAACTGTAATACTCAAGCTGATTTAAAACTTGTTGGGTATTCATGATCAACAGGTGAGGATTATTTGAAACTTTCCAAATTTGAAAAAAAATTGGTCTCCATTTGAAAGAAACATAGGTTCATATATTTACCCCAATCGCTTAGTTGATGGGTGTCTAGAAAATGCATCAATAGGAGGTTGTACCACATTGATAAGGAAAAGGATGAGTGGATGTAAGTAAATGACTAGGGTGAATGCATAACTAACCTCTCAAACCATGTGTAAAGATCAACCAACTCCTCAACATGTGTGCCAAGGGATAAGGATGAATTGATAAACGAGGCAAATTGTGTTTGTGTGTGTATTGCCTCAACATGTGTGCCAAATATTTTTTAATCTCATTAGGCTAGGCCGAACAATGGACGTATTGTTCCAAAAGATGAATTTTTCCACGAATAGGGGTACCACCCAAGTTCTAAACTCAACTAATATGCCTAGCGTGGACTGTGTGCGAATGCGTTGGGCTCAAGTGTATAGGGGCAGTCTCTTCGACTTGACCCCGGGTCTCCTCAATGATAGTCAATGGGTCTATTGACTCACTTGTCAGATACTAAAAACAAATGTGTGCCCAAGGGCGAGTGCTACCCTCACGTGGTCTACCACATGGAACATAAAGTTGCATTCCCTAGTGAATGATTAAAACATTTTAAAATGAAACTTAGGGAATGAGGCCTCAATGAAGGTTTATAACATAGAATATAAATAGGCCAATAATGTGGCACCTAAGATAAGGTTTGGGTTTAATTAATTAGAAAAAAAATATCCCAAACCACTTCGATGTGTTCACACATGGAAATAATGAAATGATAAAATACGAAAAATGAAAGTATAATTATGAATTGAAACCTGTATGAATATCAACGAAGCGGTTCATGCATCCTCTAAGAATGAGAATATGTTGAGATTGATGTGGATTATAGAGAAGTGAATCTCCTCCACCAAAGATCTTGATCAAATAATCAACTATCAAGAATATAAGAGGCTCCATGAAGGTGTGTACCCCATGTTATCACTCTGTAAATTCCCAAAGGTTGTCGAAAGGCAGAAGAAACTTACCAGAGGTAACTTTATCCAACCACTTTGAAACTGGGATCTAGCCCTGCCAGTTTCAAAGAGGGATCTCTCTGTAAGATTTAACTTGGTTTCAAAATTTATATATTAGGCAAGTTAAAATAAATAGGACCGAGTTGTTTGTTTTTATAAAATGGTTGAAATGTCGCTTACGCATCCATTGGGCTATGGGGTCTATTTTATAAAATGGAGACTGGTTATGGGGTATGTTTTAAAGGGTATTCTCACAGGGCAGGATAATGCAATTGTTTGATTCTTTAGCATAAAAATGATGGAAAGCAGAGAAGATGAGATAATCAATTATAACCAAGAAGCATTTAAGAATTTCTTAATTATAACATCAGAAGAAAACATTTAGATCATTTAAAGTTGGAAACAGAGTATAGGAGGATAAATTATGCAACTTTCACTACTTTCAAATGATCAGATTTAGAAAAACAAAATGAGTACTGAGAGAGATAAACATTCAACAAATAGGAGAAAACTTCACCAATAGTTAACACGCAAGAATCCTATGAAACATCCCTTTTATTACTGGTAGATCTCTAATAAAAATTACAGTGCTTACAACTTGCTTGGGTGTAAAGATCAACCCTCAATACTTCTAAGTTCGAAGTATTTATAATCAAAATTACAAAGGACTCTGTCATTAACGATCAGGACGTGGTAGAATCTATATCTAACTAACTAGATAACAAGATACAAAAATATAGGAACTGGTGATGATTTGTTGTATCGTTCATGTTGATTTTGGGGAAGGTCGTTGGTGAATCATTTGCGTGACTTTGACTGCTCTTTTTGTTGACTTGGTCAAGACCCCTCATCCTTACTCAATCAATTCGCATAGCTCATTCCATCTTTTCTTACTGGGGATGGTAACTTTCAGTATCCGGTGGTAGATTTTGTCCATCTTGATATACTTGGAAAAAGTCGGCTTAGTGAGGAAAATATATTTGACTTCGTGCTAAATACTGAGGTCCAGCTGCAAAGTCTCTAGGAATAACTTGCCTATGATACTACCCTATATTCCAGAAAACTTGGAACTGTCCTTGGCCACCTTGGCAATCTTCTGCTTGTAGTCGGAAAGGGTCATTAGCTTATCGTTTAGAACCAGCATACCAGGAATACCTTTCTTTTGCAACACCTCAATCTTGTTGAAGAATATTTGGACCCCGATATCCATGTTCTGGATTTCTCCTCCAGCTGCAACATTAATCCTCGTTTGGTCAGAACTCTTTTGACCTCAAGGATAGTTTATGTTCTATCTTCAACTTTCAGGTCTTCCAACTCTTCCCTAGTTTTTTAATTCAGAAACTTAATGATTTCATTACCTTTTGTGGGCATTTCACCCAACTCTCCTTCTATCTTGTCGATGTCCTACCTACTCCTCAGCATCAGTTCATGTTGCTTGAACATGATTTTCACCATGGGTCATATTTCATTTATGGATTTGGAGATATCCATCCAAATGTTCTCCTTAGCCTATGCTAGTGTTTTGCCTCCCACTGTTTGTTTCTGAAGCTGTTGTATTTCCTGCTTGAGATTTTTCGATGCTTGCCTCTCAATGTTGTATCTTGTCTGGTAGGAAGATTTAATCTCTTGTATATTCTCAACCTCCTTTTTCAGTCTATTGATCTTTGTTCCTTGCAGGGTCATCTCTTCCATTTATTTTGATAACTCCACAGTTTTTTCCAGGGTTGTTAGTGGGGTGGCTGATGGAATTTTTGTTGTGGTGGTTGTTGATATAGTTGTTGTGCTAACTTCTGTGAGAGGAACTACACTCAGTGGAATGACTTACATAGGTGTTGATTGTTCCTTCTCCTTCAACAACCTTTCCAACTCTGCCTCCATTTCCTTTATCTGTGTGTTCTATTCCACGATTAGCTTTAGCAATTCCTCTTTCTCCCCTTCTATCTCAACTATATCTTTGGCCTGTGAGTCTTCTGTAGCTAGCAATTTCAGTTGCTTCCTCAGAGATGCAATGTTAGCATTCTTTTTCTTGAGAAACTCCTCAGCTGCTTTCACATTTGAGGGGTCATACCCAATCTTGAGCACCAACTCTTCTAAGGATTTTATCATGTTATCCTTTGCAAAAGAAGATATTTTCTCCAGTTTCAATTGGGCCTGAACATTGTTCAGAGAGACCTGTAATCTCGCAGCAGTAGTGGAAGCATGAGCCAATGTGGAGAAAACCATTTCTCCAGTCTGCCTATGCAGATCCATCTGGTCAGTTGGATGAACTTGTTTGGCATCAAATTCAAGAGTCGACCTTTTGTAGTCAGTGACCTCTTTTGGATGGGACACATGTGCTTTTAGAAATACCATGTGCATTCTTCCCTTTTTAGTGTCAAGCGTGGAGAGCAACCTGTGTTGTGTTGTTGACGTTTGCTTCCAGAACTGAGCATAGGTGTTGTTGGTTAGCATCTGGTTTTTCTTCTTAATCAAATCATATTTTTCAAAAATGCTCAGCTTTACAGATCCCTGTGGAGGTTGAGTGATAACAATGGTATCGGTCTGCTTCTTTGATGAAGAAGTAGACATCATCTGATGGTTGCTTGAAAGAAGTGGTGTACGTTCTCCCTCAACTACCTTGGTAGACTAGGTCTCTTCCTCTCCAGATCTGTGAGTAGTGTCAGTGGTTTTAGGCCTTTTAGTGTATACTTGGAAATCCTTTGTTAACAATTCAGTGACTAAAGGAGAGACCTCCTTCCTTGGTATTTTCTTCTTTGGTACCTATGGAGTGGTAGTCAGTGAGATCATGGTTAAGGGAGACTGTTGTTCAATGTCTTCCAGGGTGTTCACCTCCCACTCTGTCTGGTTCACATATTTCTCAATTTCTGGTTTGAGTGTGTGAGCATATGGAGATCTTTTGTTCTTCAATCTCATTTCTACAATGATCCCACACGGATTATAGTGCCAAGAGAAACTGGTAATAAATTTCATTTCCTTTAATAATTTGTCTTCCTCTTCCCCAGCAGCTCGACTATTGCAGATAAAAGGTCCTATCTGCCCTTTGATTCTCATACGTTCTTTCTTCTTCAGAGATACAAAATGTATATCATCCAAATTTATCATTTGTCTAATATACTCCAGGGCGAATATCCTAACATGAAAATATGTGGGCAATTTGTATGGAGCTAACTCACACCCATATACCTTGATTTTTGTGTGATTTTTATAAAGGAACCAATCTCTAGTCTTGGTGAGGTCCAAGAGGTGTAATATTCTCTGGACCTCCTCATTTATCCTCGACTCCAGTCTACCACTGAGCATGCTCACCACTGGATGGTAAAACTGCTCAACAAATTGTTTGAAATCAAACTCTGTGGAATTTCTTCTAAGCAGTGAAGTCCAAGAGGTTACAGCTTGTGGTTTGTCATATTGGTCCATTTTCTCCATAGGGAAAGGGAGCATGTCTGCTTGAAAGGATGTGAACATGTAGGCCAGTATAGAAGAGTACCGGAACATGCCCTCTGTGGTGAATTTGAACAACTGATCGCGGATGTTCTTGGCCAGAAAGGTGTTGTAATCGAACTGGATGTTGGCCTTTTCTTCAGCAGAAAACATGGATAGGAAACCCAATATGGGTTCATCCACCCATTCGTCTGAAAAATAGTCGAGCAGACAACATAATGATGAAATAATTTGGTTGCCCCTTTCTGAAAATATGGAGTAGTGATAAGGAGGATTTTTCTTGGGGAATTGGGCATCCTGGGGAAGGAACAACTCAAAAATATGTGCTCTTCAGAGGAAAGACGGGTTCTGGTACATTTATGTTAGACTTTAAATGGTGAGGGGAGAACGGGATTCGACTCTAGGTATCTACATCATTTGATCGATGGCCTCAGGTGTGATGGAGAAAATAGTTTTTCCAAAAGATGATACTATGGCTCTCTGATCGGGGAGGTAATGCGCTTGGCATTTGAGGGCAAACTCTGGAAAAAGGTGGACTTGGGGAAATAGATACAGAGGGAGATTGGACTCCCAGAGCCCACTCTCATCGCTTTGATCTATGAAGGTATATTTAAACCATGTTTTCAATTCCGCGAAGTCGAATTCACACCTAATCTCTGTGATCAGGTAATCTTTATCAGCTAATGGAATGCGGTCGAGATCGACAGGAGGTGGGAGGAAAGGATTTTCCTCGATTTGTGATGTTTTGGATTTTGGCGCCATTGATTCAACAGGTACCTGCACACTGAAACAAAACGTTAGTAGGTAATGGCTATGGCTGGGAAAATGGGTACAAAGGCGAGGAAAATGAGTTTCTGGTGCGCAGAGAGTGTGAGCAGTGCACAAATGGCAGAAACGGGGTTAAATTTGAGTAAAAAGGTATCCGTTGGGCACGGGGGATAGGTTAATAGACTAATGGGTATGTTAGCCTGTAATAAATGGCCAATGGATCACTTGAAGTGTGAGGTGGCAGGTGAAGGACAAGTGATGGGTGTACCAGGATGACGTGGAGGGCAGTGATTGGAAGATAAGCGAGTGAGACATGACCTGTAACGGGCGAATGGAGGGTACAAGTTGACGGAGTTATGAGACGGGACTTGTAAGGAGGGGTAGTGGGATGTGACGTCATGAGGCGACGGTGGTATAGGAATACCGGTATGGCGGTATGTTGGAGGGGGATGTGGCGGTAACTGGTTTGGAGTGAGGGGGTCTGACACCATATGTAGTTGACATGTTAGGATGGGGCCCGCCGAAAAAAACCGCCCATATCGGGCACCCCCCCCAAACGTTAAAGGTAGGATGGTTGGGGGGGTCTAGGATCTCTTGCTAAGCGTAGATCCAAGCGTCACTGGATCCACCATTGATTTATGTGCTCACTTTAGTCTCTATATCGGACCCCCCCCCC
>ML796765.1:94962-121574 GCA_009831015.1 Picea engelmannii
CTAGATTAGTCGTTGATCTTAGTGTAGTCTTTATTGACCATATCGGACCCCCCCCCCCACCGTTAAAGGTAGAACAGTCGAGGGGGTCTGGAATTCGTTGTCCATCATTGATCTATGCGCCGCTAGATCAACCGTTGATCTTAGCGCGCTCTTTATTCTCTGGGCGCAAACCAAAAATGTGCAGCGCAACCTTAGGATATTGCTCTTTTTGTGGGTTCTTTGTTGCTTCCCATTGCTTTTTTGTGACCAAGTGGTTAGGAAACACACCTCAAACATCAAAATCATGGATTTCATTAAAGATCAAGCATATTTATTGAAGGAAAAACTGGCTAGCCTATGTCCTAACCTACCTAACTACACATTTATCCCAGATTAGACTGTTGGGCTAAGTAATTACTCTACCCTGGGGCTATTTGATCAAGATTGAACAGTTTGATCATATTTATTCACTAGCTAACCTAACTACCTGGTTAAGATTAAACAGTTTAGCTAGGCTTATTCACTAAACCTATCAACATGAATTCAAAAGGACTTGACCATGTTTAAACTGTATGGATCAAGTCATTATTGTTGCATGGGGATTTTATCCATTTCTTTTGTGCCCTCTTTCATTCTTTTTCTTTTTCTTTCTTTTATTTTCTTTCTTTTCTTTTCTTTTCTGTTTGAAAATAATTTGCAGGAATGAAATATTATTTGCAAGACAACATACATCAATAGTGAAAAAATTTCCAGTCACTAGATGATCCTATAAATTATAGGGTTATAACACCCCCAAATCTATCCATATGCTCCATGGGTACTAGCTACAAATCGAATCAATGTGATGAAAATCAAAATGTGAAACCTCATACAATAGGAGGTGTAACAATCCCTAGTGATTAGTTCCATAATCTAGAAACTTTTTTTTTTCAAGGTAACATATCTCAGGGGAAACCATTCAGGAACTTCCTCTCATTCTAAGGATAGAATTGATCTGTATTTATGAGCGAAACAAAATGGAAACACAGATCTATAATATTAACACATAGATATAGTAAATAATAACAAAGATACAGTAAAACTTGACTTCTATTAAATAAGAAATATGTTGAAACTGTAAAAATGCAGATTGAAACAAGCTTGCTAGAATGGTGGCAGCTTATCTATGAGAAGAGATGTGATGGCTATCCTCATTTGCAAGAAGATCAATACAATGAGGCTCCAAAAGCCTTTTTACATCAAACATGAATGCCAAAACCCTATACATCCAAAAACCTAACCCTAGGAGATGAAGCACCAAAAGTCATGTGGGCCCCATTGGGGTAAGTTGGTACATCAACTTCCTAGGGTCGTAACTTTTGCATATGATCTTCGTTTTAGGCACACGATATCCCGTTGGAAATTTCTATCCAAGGAATACATATTATGTCTTCACACGCTTAATTAAACTATTGTGTGACTATGGAGGGCCCAAAAAACGTTGTGTAGGGCCTCAAAAAAACCCCAGAAGTTTTCGACTCGAAAAGCTAGAAAAAAACTACCAAGATAAAAAATAAAAAAAAACGTAATTGCCAAGATGAAATTTTTATGTGAGATAGCTAGAAGAGGTGGGTGGCCACCGATATCCCCCTAGATCAATCCTACCTCCTTAGAAATCAATGGTCTCGATTGTGTTGAGTTCCCCCATCAAATGAGGAAACTTCTGCTGAATTTAGCCCCAGGTGAGCCACTTGCCTTGGTGCAGGAGTTTCCCTGCTTTGACAACCCGATAAAGTTGAAGATTATGATGGTGAGTTCCCTTGACCTGTGTGTCCATGATCTGTTTATTGGACGCTTGTTCCATGCAATCAGGGTTGACCTTTGTTGGTGTCAATTGTTCTGTTATCTCTGAGGTGTCCAATAAGGGTGGAAAGTATGGTCGAACGAGTTCCACATTAAACATTAGGTGCAAGCCAAGGAAAGGGGGAATGTTGATCTCAAAATAATTTTCACCCACATCCTTGGTGATGGTGTAAGGTCCATAGAGGAGTGGACTAAGCTTCTGATGGGGTCATGTAAGGCATTCTTTCTACAAGTGCAACCAAAATTTCTCTCCCACCTGAAACTTGTGTGGAACCTAGTGTTGATCATGGTGTTGATTGTACTTGGCATTGGACTTCTACAAAATATCTTGAACCTATTGGTGGATGTGTTGGATTCGTTCAATGAGCCGGGTGGCTTTGTCAGATTCGGTTTTCGCATGGGATGATTCGGCCTGTGTGGATGCAAGGGGTAGTGTAACATCCATGGAGTCCCATGGTTGAAATCCCATCCCCACCTAAAAGGGGTTGTGGTTGGTGGAGCTATGTATGGCTATGTTGTAACTGTGTTGAACATAGGGAAGAATCTCATCCAATGTGCGAGGTTTCTTGGAATTGTACATGCCCAAAATATGCACGATCATCTTGTTGATGACCTTGGTTTGGCCATTCATTTGGGGGTGGAAGGTTGTGGATTGGAGACGATGTTTTGTGGTATCCCAAAATGTACCCACACCCGTTCGAAGAAGAGCTTGGTAGTGGCTTCTTTTGTGATTCTCTTCTTATAGGCGACCAAAATCACCATCTTGGAAAATCGATCAACAACCATGAAAACACAGTCATTTCCTTGCTTGGTTGAAGGAAGGCCCAACATGTAGTCCACCGACATGGATTCTCAGGGCCTGTAGGGAGTAGGAAGAGGGGTGTACATGCCTTGTTTCTTAATGGTCGGTTTGGAAATGGCGCAAGCCATGCATGACTTGATATACTTGTTGACATCCTGTCAAATTTTTATCCAATAGAAGTTTTGTTGCAACATTGCCATTGTATTCTCTTCGCTAAAGTGTCTTGCCACTTGACTGTAATGAGCTTCCCAAATCAGCTTCACTCGCTCGCTTAACGCAATGCAGATATGGCCCAGATGGCACAACAACCCGTCCTACAGATGAAAATCAATGGAAACTATGTTTTTGCCCAACATCTGGTAAATAGTGGCGAAGTTGGGATCTTGCTCATAGAGTTGGGGCCATCTGGAGGTCTCATTTCTGCAGGCGTGTAGCATCATGGTTAGTGTAGCAACTGGAGGTCGGTTGAGGTAGTCAACGACACAGTTGGTGCTCCCTATATTATACTTGATGTTGAGATGGAACTGCTGCAAGTATGTGGACCACTTCTGATGGTGGTTATTCTGCAATTTGTCTGCATTAATTGCAGAGGCTTATGAGCAGTGTGGATGACTGTCTCCTTCCCAAGAATGTATTGCCTCCACTGGAGGCAGGCTTGTACAATGGAGTATATTTCTTTTTCATAAGTGGGGTACTTATGGACAATATTTAATAGTGTCTCAATATGATAGGCCACGAGATGTCCATGTTGAGTGAGAACTATGCCCATGACATAGTCTAAAGCATCTATCCTAATCTCAAAAAGTTTTTGCAGGTCGGGTAATGAGAGACTGAGGTTGAGCACAAGCGTTGTTTCAAATCATTGAATGCTTTCTATTGCAACTGGCCCCACATGGATTTTTCCTTGCCACTGCCCCTAGTCACTTAGTTAAGGACACATGCAATGTGGGCAAATCCCAACACAAACCTACGATAGAAATTGACAAGGCCTAAGAGGCTTCCAAGCTCAGTGAGTGTGGTTGGGGATGGCCAGTCACGGATGACCTGGATCTTCTCTAGATCGACATGCACCCCATACTCATCAACAATGTAGCCTAAGTATTGGACCATGTTCATGCCAAAGGAGAATTTTTCCAAATTTGCATATATATTGTGTTGTCGTAGAGTGTGCAGAACCTGTTGAATTTGTTGCAAGTGTTCCATTCAATTCTTCTTGAAGATGGGGATGTCATCCAAATACAACACCACAAAAGAATTGGTGAAAGGCCGCAATATATTCTCCATCATCCTCTTGAAAGTTGTTGGGGCATTTGTCAAGACAAAGGGCATGACCAACCATTCAAAAAGACCTTCTTTGGACTTGAAAATAGTCTTCCATACATCGGTTTTCTCTATTGGGACTTGGTGGTAGCCGAACTTCATATCAATATTACTGAAGTATTTGGCCCCCTTGAGCTAGTCAAGGAGATTGTCAATTTGTGGAATTGGGTGCCAATTCCTGACTGTGATATTATTTAGGGCCGAGTAATCAATGCAGAGTCATTAGGACTTGTATTTCTTCTACACAAGCATGATTGGGCTTCCACAAGGTGATGAGATTGGGAGGATGTGCCCCTTTTCGAGCAGCTCTTGAATCCGGCGCTTGATTTCCTCATTTTTTTATAGAGAGTAGTGATAGATTGGCCCATTGGCTAGCGGTGTTTTGGGGGTCATATCGATTGAGTGCTTGACCTGACAGTGCAGAGGTACCCCAGTGGGTGAGGAGAAGATGTCTTTGTATTCCTCCACGAAATTATCCACTTTCTTTTTTTGCATGGAGAGACCTATCGCGAAGGCCATGTATGTGGCTGCAACCTTCCACTCACTTTGAGCGTGAATCATGAAGAAGCCAAACTTCTTGGTCTAAGAGATGACCTTCCTGCATTGCTTGGCAGAGATCAAGGAAATGGCGGTAGATGGGACTACTTTTGGTATTTTGTATAATTTCTTGTCCAAAGTAATAATAACACTACGAGGCCTAAACTCATATACAACATGATGTTTCTATAAATAAGGTTGGCCCAAAATAACATCACAAACTTCAAGGGGGGTGACATCACACAATACCTCATCTTTGAAGGGCTTGATGTTGTAGGTCAGGAGGCATTGTTGGCTGACGCGGAGATCGCTCCAATTGGCGAAGCCATCCGATGGTGTACGGTTGTGGGTGTGGTGAAGTCGGCAAGACCAAACACTTGAAAACATCTACTGAGATGAGTTTCTTCTGGCTACCGCTATCAACGATGAAGTGCAACAAAATACCCTTCACCCATGTTTGTGAATGAAATAGTTGTTCACCTTCCTATGGTTCATCAGGTTCATCGGGTTGGACCTTGGTGGTGGTACAAATAGTGGCATTGGATTCTACGTCAATGATTTGTCTCCCTTTTTCTAGTTCTGACTCGAAGTAGGAGCTTGCATTTGATACATAGGCTTTCACCTCGGCCACCAATGACTACTTTGAGCGACATTCAGCAGTGTTATGCCAAGGGCTCTTATGGAACTCACACCATTTCCTAGTGTCTTTCTTTGTCTTCCCATTGTCCTTATTTGTTTGCGGTTTGGATTGGTTGTCTTGAGGTTTTCCATCCTTGCTCAGCCCTTTGTTCTGTGGGTTGGGGCCACCTTTACCCTACTTCTGTTATGAGGGGTTTGCAAACCCAAACTATCTCGTCTTATGTTTAATCTTATGCTCTATTTTAACATGTTGATAGGTCACGCGCAAGGAGGAAATGTCCAGAAACTCTATTTCTGTCTAAATGTATCTATGAAAACCACACGGTACTTGAGAACCAGATGTCACTCAAATTATTTGATACCCAGCTTGGTGCGCAAGGTATGGAAGACATTGGTGAACTCTAGCACTATTTGGTCCCTTTCATGTCGCAGTGTGGTACATCTTGTATATAAGTCATCATAACTTCCAACAAGGTAGTATTTTTCCTTAATAACATCCCTGAAGGAACCCCAAGTGGGTGCAGCTACAAATAATGTAGATCCCTCTGTTTCCTTTTTCTCACAGAAAGTCTCCCACCAATATTTGACATGGGGGATGGCCTTGAGGAGTGTAAATGCAATATTTTCTCTATCGAAAATGTTGTGGATAGAAAAATACCCTTCTATAAGGTTTAACCATTTATCTACAACATCTGCATATATTTGACCTTTAAATATAGGAATATCAAAGTTCATATGTACCTTGAAGGAGGTGGCGCCTTCGCTTGAGTTAGATGTGTCACCTGTTGGAAGCCTTAAAAGGATTTGCACAAATTTATCCACCATCTCGTTCATTTGTCATGAGAGGGATTCCTCAAGCAAAAATTTAAATGGATCTCCTACCCCATCGTTTCTCTTTTCTTCCCCCATGGGCGGTCGTCGGGTTCGGTGAAGCCGATCTTGCAAGGGCTCAACTGATTCGAGTCCCAACTGCTTATACCCTGACCTCGTTGGGGACATGCACAGAGAAACAATGAAGAGAAGACCGCTCTGATACCACTGATCCAAATTTATGAGCAGAACAAAATGGAAATACGAATCTATAATATTAACACATATATACAGTGAATAATAACAAAAATATAGTAAAACTTGACTTCTATTAAATAAGAAATATGTTGAAACTATAAAAATGCAGACTAGAAAACGCTTGTTAGAATGGTGGCAGCTTATCTCTGAGAAGAGATGTGACAACTACGCTTGTTTGCAAGAAGATAAGTACAATGAGGCTCCAAAAGCCTTTTTACATCAAACATGAATTCCAAAACCCTAGACATCCAAAAACCTAACCCTAAGAGATGAAACGTCAAAATTCATGTGGGCCCCATTGGGGTAAGTTGGTACATCAACTTCTTAGGGTCGTAACTTTAGCATACGATATTTGTTTTAGGTGCATGATATCCCATTAGAAATGTCTATCCGAGGACTACACATTATGTTGTCACACTTTGACTTTGTCTATTGTGCGACTGTGGCGGACCCAAAAAATGTTGTTTAGTGCCTCAAAACGACCCCGGAAGTTTAGGACCCAAAAATCTAGAAAAAAACTGCCAAGATTAAAAAAACGTAATTGCCAATATGAAAGTTGGATGTGAGCTAGCTGGAAGAGGTGGGTGGCCATTGATATCCACCTAGATTAGGTACCCAATGTAAACCCTATATTTTTCAAGGTACAAGGTTAGGTCAACAACTTAGGAATAGAACATCAACAATCATCTCACTGAGAGAAAACATGTCTTCAAGTGGGATTTGAACCCAGGTTGGGTGGATGAAAACCTTTCCTCACAACCATTCAAGCTACACCTAATTGACCACAATCTAGAAACATTGAGAAAAGTATCTTGAAGTTGTTATTTTCATGTCCTATAACTCCCCTTCCTCTTGTTTTCCCAAGGTTGTCTTTGGTTTCTTTGTTGAAAATTATCTTTTATCCATCCTTGTGCAAGCAAAGATCATGCAATTTGGGGGTTGTGAACCAAGTTTCCTATGGCATGGTATTTAATGGGGAGGATCATGTCAATGTTGTTCTTAACTCCAAAATGAAGAAATGAAAATTATGTTAAAAAATATAATCATTATATGAATTCAATTATATAACATTGATACCCTATCTTGAATATAAATCCAAGACCTAACAACCTTCATTGGATATCATATCTATTGCATAGTTTATTAATGGTTATGGCTTCTAGTATTCATTATTTCTTTCTTGAGATCTCTATCCACATGTTTTTTTTCATTATGTTATTAAATACTAAATCAGTGTTCTAATTAATACCCTTCCAGGGTATTTTTTAGGGGTGAATTTTCGTCAACTGGCTTTTTTTTTCAAAAAATAATTTCGTCAATTGGCCATTTTCGCCATAGAATTTTTCCTTTTTTTAACATAAATATGTTTTTGTTGATTATATTTTCTATTGAATATTCAGCTACATATCTATACACACAATTGTTTTTACTTGAAATAATCGTCTAGAACACTATACTAAGGTATAATGTTTGAAACCTTAAAAACTATCCTGCATGACCCTTCTTAAGCAAGCAAGGAATTTGAACATCCTCTTATGTCCAATAGCCAACAAACATGTTTTAACAAGGCAAGCCATTGACTATTTCTTCTATGAACATTTGGAATTTTTTAATGTTAATTTTGATTATTAATATGTGAGAAAATATAGGAGAACATGACATTTTTACAAAAAAGAGCTATGTGGGTTGTAACATCCCATATTTTAATCCCTGTAAATTACAATGTAATTGTGTAAATGTGATTTAAGTTGGTGATTCGGTATGCTTTGGTCCAAAGAGTCCATACTAATTAATATAGCCAAGGGCCTAGATATGTAAAAATGTACATTGAAATTATTTATAAAAATAAATCGTTGGTTATGATACAAGAGGGACAGTAACAATGTGGGGCTATGATTACACAAGAGAGGGGGCTAAAGTGGGGTCCAAGGGGTTACCCATTTATATTAATCCAAGTCTTTTCAAATTAATGTTTATCTCCTTAGAATTATCAAAGGAAGCATTCAATATATGTAAGAGTGGCGGGTGGGAAAAGTCTTCTCACTAATTCATGACAGCATGGAATGAGTACAACCACTTTTTGGGAAATGTGAGAGTCAAACTTGCATGAGAAGAAAAGGAAATTCGAGTGAATTTTTGGGATGGTTTTTAGAAGCATGTTTTGAGCAACAAGAGGAGAGCTTGGTGTTGGGAAAGGAGCACCATCCGTACTAGTCATGGAAAGGCGGCTTGATGGGTTAAGTTTGATGCTAAAAATCAGACTAGGTGCATGTAACAGCCTGGGGGAGCTATGAATTAATGTTGAGAATGAGATTGTATGCATGTATTTGAAATTTCTTGTTGAGGAAATGGCTCAAGAGCCCTAAGAAGGATATTGTGAGAACTTAAAAGTGACATCTAAGAGATTCTTGTCCAACTGTGTGCACTAGAACCTTGGAGGGAAGTGGGAAGGCTTGAAGGACTACATGGTAGAGAAGGGGGATCCCATTCCTTGGGTTGTGCAAATTGAGGGTAAATAGGGATTTTGGATTGTTGAGTGTGGAGAGTGAAAAAACAAGAGGGCCATACCTCTTTGTGGATTCATATCCTCAACTCGGGGGTGGTTTGTTGTTGAGAGAAAATCAACAACAATGCTTATGGCTGGGAGGAACGTCCTTCATACGCAGCTAGTTGTCTTCCCATTAAAAGATAAGTATATGTTAATTTTGTTGTGTATGTGTTTTTATTTGTATGTTGAATGATATGTATGGGTTAATGATCTGCATCCATGGATTTTTATTATGTTGTTAAATGCATGAGGAAATTTTTTGTGCGTGTTGCCCTTGTGTTAAATTTTAAATTTGTGTTAGGGCATATTAATATGTTTTTAGCAGGTGGGTATTTTACATGGGTGCTCTCTACAAGCAAGAATAAAGTTAACTTGAAATCCATAAATGCTAACAAATGTACGCTATAATGTTTTATATAAATATAGTGCCACTTGGCCATATAACATAAGAGCTTAGTGTCCATCAAAATATTTATAGTAAGTTACAAATATGCATAACATCAAACATTAAAGAGATTAATTTAAGTTGTTGTCAAAATTAGACCTACCTTAATGGAAGGATATTCCTTGTCTTTTTTAAAGTCTCCCCCAACTATCATTCAACGAACCCATATGAAAAGTACAATAGTGTCTCAACCTTCTTTTTTTGGTTGTTTCTCCTTCTCAAAAGTACCAACTCTAGAATCAAGATTTTTTTGTTTAATGGCCACGTGTGAGGGTTTTTCGCAGTTGTGGAAAGACTCTCTTCTCTTCCTCATGAGCCAACCAAATTTATGCCTATGTCTTCCCTCATCTTGTTGAGATAGTTTAAATTAAGCATAAGGGGTCAATGAATAAATAAATAAAAGGTTCTCTACACACGGTGAAAGGTGCCCCTAGTTAGGGTTCCAAGAGTTCATACAAGTGTGCCACATCCAACTCTATCTTTTGAGCTTGCACTGTAATTTACAATAAAAAATCAACACAAATTATTTTGACATCATATGAAAAAGTCTTATTTGATCATGCATGCTTAAATAAGACCATATTCCTTCTTTTTCTAGTTTAAAAATGAGACTTCAATTCTAAAAATATACTATGCAATGTGAAACTTAATGATTGAACGTAATTTTCTCTCTAATGTGGAATTTTTTTTGTGATAAGTGAGTGGGGTGAAGTTATCAATAGAATTTTGAGGCCCACTTCTAGGTAGACTTGACAAAGCAACAAAACTAGAATAGATGTTTTAGACTCTTAAAGAAAATATAGAAAGGGCACAAGGGTTGCAAACTTCCAAGATGGACAAGTCCATGGTCTACAACAAGCCCATGGACCCCAGTTAAGGGATTGAATAAATAAAGCTTTTTTTCATCTCCATAAATGGTTTCCAAATGGTTGTAAGATAAAGAGAAAAACACATTTTTAGATTTAGCCTTCACGTTTTAGTAAACATGCATCTAGATTAGGTTTATGACACAACCACCTATGTACATTGACCAAAATATACCTTTTGAAGGCCTTGGATCAATTTTAATCCAATCCTTACAATAGCGGTTGTGAGATTGAATCCCCAACTTTAACAAGAGTGAGTCTTGAATGAGCTCTTTCAGATAATCCAAGGATGACTTGTTAGTGTTAGAAAGTTTGAAGCACTCCTTCAAGGTTGGCAAGTGAACCAATCTCTAGTTTGAGCATCAAAGACGTTACATACAGTTCAAATCCTCTTATAACATAGTTTTTAAAAATTTTGTATGCTCGTTTTACCATAGAAAATGTCACATCATTGTCACCCAACCATAGGAATTCACTATGCCACCCCCGAGCACACTAACCTTTTCTTAGATAGAATGATTCTAGCAAGTCCACACTAGAACGAATAGGTAAGCCCTAACCAGAAACACCACTGCTGCAGCATCAACACAATACCAAGAGAACATACCTCTACTAATAGAAGCGTACCTTTACCAAGAGAAGCACACAAGAGAGATACTAGAAAGACTAAGATTACATCACGACAACTATTGCACCACCCTCTCCAGACTTGCACCTCCTTCTACTACAATTGCATCTGTTGCAGCTACTACTCCTCATTATTTCACCCTCCTTCTATTGAGTGAGTGTATGAGAGTGTACAAATGAGCTAAGGTGTCACCTTATTTATACTTATTCTGCCAGTGAACTTTTCCCACAGGGCCAACCTGTCTTTTCTAGCAAATATAATTTACTTTGACTTTTTCTGGCAGGGCCGACTTCCCTTTCTGGGGTTTTATATTTCTTTATTGTTATTCTCCTTGGTTCGACTTCTCTTCTAGGTTTTTCATACATATGTTTAATGGTTCTCTTACTTTCGTAATATTCTATTCTAAGTACAAAGGTTACACTTGGAGGTTAATACCTTCCGCAATTACCAAAAAATCAATACTCCCTCTTAGTTAAGGGGGGTATTAACTAAGATGTTCTTCATGTGATGGTATAAAACACATCCATCCATATCACATGGCATGGGAAATACTTACATGGTCTTGTAGACCAGTCCACAAGTAGCATCACCATAGCCACATAGGCTATCTCATGATTAAACATATCATGTCTCAAGTAGCATGGCCACACAGCCATCTCATGATCAAACAAATCATGTAACAAGTAGCATATCCACAAAGGATATCTGATGATCAAATAGATCATATCACAAGTAGCATGGCCACACGGTCATCTCATGATCAAACAGATCATGTAACAAGTAGCATATCCATACAGGCTATCTCATGATCAGACAAATGGTGTCACAAGTATCACCATCATAGCCACACAGGCTCTATCATAATCACATACACGGGCTCTTTGATGGTCATGTTGGCACTAGATGGCACAACAGTCCTGATGGGACTTTCTTCTTGTCCACAATAACTAGGCACTAGATCTACAGTCATAGAAACAACCATCTCATGTAGAACTAGGTAACGGGATGACTAAGTCTCATATGGAGTCTTACTAGCTCACACGGACAGAGTTCTCACATGAATAAGTCCTCAAGGGGCTAAGTCTCATGTGGGATCTCACAGGCTATGCTCTCATATGAATAAGTCCCACTGGTTGGCACACCAGTGTAACATGCGTACCAAACTATTTCACTAAAGTAGCAGTATCTCAGCGTATCAGACTATTTCAATGTAGCTATGTGTACAAGACTATTTCACTAGAGTAGCAATATACCAGACTATTTCACTGGAGTACCTACGTACTAGACTATTTCACTAGAGTAGTAGTATCTCAGTGTACCAGACTATTTCACAGGAGTAGCTATGTGTACCGGACTATTTAACTGGAGTAGCAATATACCAGACTATTTCACTGGAGTACCTATGTACCAGACTATTTCACTGGAGTACCTATGTACCAGACTATTTCACTGGAGTAGAAGACCTGTGTACTAAACTGTTTCATTGGAGTAGCAGTATCTCAGCATATCAGACTATTTCACTGGAGTAGAAGAATTCCAACACACTAGGTTGTCCCTTTATCTATCTGGGAGGCACTCCCTCCCCGAAGGATCTATGTGAATCTTCCAACCACACAAACCAGTTGGGCCTCCACAACTAGGAAAACACGCTCTCCCCAAAGGATCTACATACACATCATCCTCATTGGTGCCACAATCAGTGCCTGGGCATGACAACCTGTTGTCCACTCTATACCATGTTGTTATCTGAAGTCGCATATGTAACACATCATACCCTATCACAAGGGTACGTCCTTCCGGACCACACCAAGCTTGTCCTTGAAGTACTCAAACTTCACCCTTGATAGAGGCTTAGTCAACACATTAGATACATGATCATCTATAGCCACATACTAGAGCTTCACTGCTCCTCTCTCCACTATATCCCTGATATAGTGATACCTGGTCTCAATATGCTTCAACTTGTCATGAAACACTGGGTTCTCTGACAACTTCGCACAGCTCTGGTCATCGCACCAGATCCAAGTCACCTCTAACTCAAATCAAACACACCATCTAGAAACTTTTGAAGCCACACTGCTACACTTCTAGATGAACACGTTGTTATGTACTCTGCCTCAGTCATACTAAGCGCTACACTGGACTGCTTCATACTGAACCATGAGATCATACCTGATCCCACACATAAACAACATCCAGATGTACTTTTCTGGTCTGCAACACTACCATCCCAATGCAGTCTAATCTAACAATTTGCATCGTACCTGAGTCCATAATCCATTGTACCCTTCAGGTACCTCAACACATGTTTTGTCACAACCAAGTGAACATGTCTTGGCTCAACCATATATTGATTCAATGTGTTCACCGCAAAAAATATATATGGCCTTGTGTTCATTAAGTACATCAACGAACCAATCATTTGTCTATACATGGTGGCATCCATTGTCTCTGAAGATGTATCACTCAATAACTTCATATTCATCACCATCGGTGTAGGTAACCAATCCCATGCCCATCAAAATAACTATTTGGGCACATATCCTACCCTGGATGCCTACTTAAGCCCATACAAAGCTTTCTTCAATCTACAGACATGAGACTCCTTCTCATGTACCTTGTGGTTTCTTTATGTACACTTATTTTGACTATCGGAGCAAGTATCTCATCATAATCTTCTCCCTCTTGTTGGGAGAATACTCTGGCCACAAATCAAGCTTTGTACATCTCTATGATGCCATCGACAGTATGTTTGATCATGGAAGTCACCACTGACTTCCCTTTTGGTCTCGGAGCCAAGGAAAAATCCATATCCCAATCCTTCTGACTGACTTTCTCCTTTGTTACTAAAACAAGGGAATATTCCCAGGAGGTCTCATATGTCCTTGAAGCCTCTGAAGCTTCGATCTAGTCTCCTCAACTCATGGCACATGTATGTCAGTCTTGGAAGACGTCTCTCTCTCCCATCTTAATCTAAGGAGGAATACTTTATGAATTAAAGTCTCCAAGCCACTAACTCTCTCTGAGATTAGTCTCACTTTGAGTCTCCATGCTCCTTTTGAAGCTTGACTCCCTCTGGGTCTATATAATCTTTGGAGCCATCTTCTCCCTCTGTGTTTGATGATTTCCTCTGAAGTCTCCTATGAATGGTCCTGGGGAGGCTTCTCCTCCCTACTGGATTGTGAGGGTTGACTCCCTCTGAACTCTATCTCCTTCTGAGCTGGTACATGGTGGGGTTTTCTGCCTCACCACTGGTGGAGCCATCCGCTCCTCATGATATGGCTCATCTATGTTATATATCTTTGCATCTTACAAAGTGTCACAGGACCATGCTGGTCTCTTCCTGGTTACTGCAACGATTTTGGGTAGGCACTTCTACCTCTACTAACTCTTCCTGGTGATCTAAAGAGTGATCAATTGAACTAGAGGGATATGTTAGTTCATATTTGGATCCTTCTGTTCCTTACAATCAATCTCCATATGAGATACTTTGTATCTCATAAAATTACCCTTCTTCGTCCTCTTTTTCTTCGGTACATGGATGTATGTGGTCCTGTATACAACTTCTTGGATAGTTTGATCCATGTCTCAAACTAGAGACCATATTAATTTGTTGTCTCCTGCAAGCATCACTATATATTCCCTCAGAGTTATCACCCGTGACCTTCCCGGAACAAGACCAACAATGAGGGAAAACAATAGACAAGAATAATACTCTTATAATAATAAAAACAATAATGAGAACAATCGTCACAATAGCTCCTTCTCAAAGCTATCACTTGTGACTGCCTGGAACAAGAGAAAAAATAAGAATACAATAATAAGAAATAGTAACAACACTCTTCTAATGTTGTGCCCAATCATTCCTCTAAGATATCCTACCTGGAACAAGAAACAAGAACAAAAAGTATAATAAAATTTTCATAAGAACAAATCTATGATAACAAAAAGGTAATTTCATGGTAATCATCATAGCATTACCAAGGTGACCTGCCTGGAAGAAAAACAAGAAATATCTCCTAGCGGAGATGTTAGTTCATCTTGCAAACAAGTACAATGAGAATTTACATCAATAGTACTCACATGCTACCGAGTAATCATTGTATCTAGCAGTAATAAAACCTTTCAAATATTGTTGTCACAACTATAATGTTTACTTGTAATGTAGAAATTATCAAACTTGATATGTGAAAATTGGAAACTTATCAATTTAATCAATCAAACCTGGAACCTGTCTTATATTTAAGAATGAGTGTTGTTGTTTTTCTTTTGAGTCTCCTTCACTCAAGATGACAAGTATTCTCTTCAACATGTTCCATGTACTAAGACAATATGCTTTCTTGACGGAAATTCAAGTTAGAGAACATAATGCAAATAAACTCTAAAATCTCAACCTTAATCAATCTAATACTTTGACTAAAGTCAAATTATAAATTTAACTTTGACCAGAGGTTAGTATGATAATCATAACTTCAATAGATCAAAATACAACTAGATGTTCATAAGATCACAATAATGCCATAAAAACTAGAGGCATATCAAAACAATCAAACATGGAGTGTGTTGTTCCTCTAGATGTGCTAGATCTGAGAGCCCTATGGATCTACGATTTTTGCTTGGGAAAAAGATCCCTTCTCCTGCAAACACCCTCAAGTTATTGATACAGTTCAAACATATATAAATACATACCTCCGGCAGCAGTGGCATGTAGCGACACCATCTAACTGCAGTTGTAAGTAATGACGAACCCAAAAATTCCAAAGTGCTCCAACTTGAAATCTAAAGATAGTTGGAGATGTGCTAGGGTAAGAATAATTTCAACATCCTTTCAACGAGTTTCTTAACGAGTTATCAGAAAATTTTACTAGACCAGAGTAACTGCAACTGGTATTGCAACCGGTGTTGCAACTGGCACTGCAACTGGTGTTGTAATTGACACGAAACAACTAGCACGAAGTAACTGACACAAAGTAACTGGCACTGCAACTACAACTGGCACTGCAACTAAAACTAGCATTGCAACTACAATTGACACTGCAAACCTAGGGTTTTATGAGGAAACCCTAATTTTTTTAATTTCAAAATTTTGGAGATTTGATTCGAGGGAAAGATGCACCCTACTTAGGTGACCTTCTTGATGGGTTCACTAAGTGCTTAACGAGCTTGACAATGGGGGAAACTAAGGATATACCTTCCAACGATTAGACTGTTACAAAGGAAACCAGCTCTGATACCATGTTAAAATTTTGGTATGCTCATTTAACCCTAGGCAATGTCACATCATTTTCACCCAACCATAGGAATTCACTATTCCACCCCCGAGCACACTAACCTTTTCTTAGATAGAATGATTATGGCAAGTCCACACTAGAACCAACAGGTAAACCCTATTCAGAAACACCATTGTTGCAGCAGCAACACAATACTAAGAGAACGTACCTCTACTAATATAAGAGAACCTTTGCCAAGAGAAGCACACAAGAGAGATACCAGAAAGACTGAGATTACATCACAACAACTGTTGCACCACCCTCTCCAGACTTGTGCCTCCTTCTGCTACAATTGCAGCTGCTGCAGCTACTACTTCTCATACTTGCACCCTCCTTTTGTTGAGTGAGTGTATGAGAGTGTACAGATGAGCTAAGGCGTCACCTTATTTATATTTATTCTGTCAGTGAACATTTCCCACAGGGCCGACCTATCTTTTAGGGTAAATATAATTTACTTTGACTTCCCTTTTGGGGGTTTTCTATTTCTTTATTATTATTCTCCTTAGGCCAACTTCTCTTCTAGGGTTTTCACACATCTGTTAAATGGTTCTCTTATTTCTAGAATATTATATTCTAAGTACAAAGATTACAATTAGAGGTTAATACCTCCTGTAGCTACCAAAACATCAACAATAGTTATAGTATAAGAATTGTGACCTTGTTGGCCCTTGACCAAGTTTTGAGGAACACTTGGTCATATTTGACCGTTTTGGGGACTTCGACAGCCTGTTGAAGACAAAGCGGAGATTGTGAAAGCTAGACCCCCTTTTTGGGCCCTTTTTGGGTTTTTGGGAATATGTAATGGGAAAGGGATGTCGGCCCGTGGGTTTACCCATGCTTAGGCCCACTTTCGTAATGTATAAATAGATATCTAGGCAATGAAAGTAAAAGGGGGGGAAGAAGATTAAACAAGGGCTTAGTGCTAGAAGTGATCTATGTGATTGACTTGTAGAGATGAGTGCAAGTGTTGTAAGTGTTGAGTGCACAGATTGTAAGGAGGCTCTGTGCTAGATCTACGCGAGGAAGGAGGATCTGGCGAGGTAAGCGCAGATCTCCTATCCTATGCGGAGTAGGATTTTGATAGCTTTGTGTTGTAACCGGATTGACTGAAGCTAATAAAGAAGAAGAGTTGGTGGACGTAGCCCCAGGGTGGGGGTGAACCACGTAAATCTATATGTTATGCTATGTGCTTTGATTTGATGTGTTTACCTCTACTTTGGCTAAGTGCTTTGATATGTTCAGATAGATCTATTTATGCTTTGTGCTTCTTAGATGTATATGAATGTTAGATCTGATATGTATGAAGATGCTTAGTGTTGATCTAGGATCTGATCTGTTCTACTATTGTTAAGTGCTGAAATACTTTAGATCTAAGTAAGTGTTGTGATGCTCTGTGCTATCTTCGAAGTATAATAAGGGTTGGATATTGATGAATGATCGAGGCTAAGTGCTTTGTAAGAGATATAATCACATATCTGTGTCCCAGCTAAGGTTGCGGACATCTGAGTCTTGCACCCACCCCTGCCTCTACCTCGGGTGAGACTTCATCTGCTTCGCAGGTGTTGCCGAAAGGGTCAGTAGTTAGGGTTTTGTTGGTGTGATGTTGTAGCGTTGAACCCTGGGTCTACCCCTGTGCCAACAGAGCTCAAAATAAGAACTCTAGCCCTAAAAACTCATTTTTGGGGGGTCAAACACACCAAAACTCAACCCCAAAATTGAAAAGTGGTTCTTTAGAATCATTATTTTATTTTGAGGCTAAATTGCAACATTTTTTAAACCATAGTCTTAACAACTAATACCTTTGCAACAAAAACTTTAAAATCAACCACCAAATCAAAAAGTGCTTCTCCCAAAATCACCTCCCTTTTTAGGATTAAAATTACAACCTTGAAATCAAAAACCTTAAAATCAAACCCTAAAATAAAAGGTGGTGCTCCCATAATCACCTCCCTTTCCAGGGGTTTTAAATAACATTTTTCGACCTTAACAACCAATACCATTGTAACCAAAACCTTAAAATTAACCCCCAATTCAAAAGGGGGCTCTACAAAAATCACCCTCTTTTCTCAAAGGTTAAACTTATGACCTTTTTTAAATCATGGCTCTAACAACCAATACCATTTTTGTTTTCAAGGTTAAAATTATTATTTGAAATCGTTGTCTTAACTATTGTTATCGTTATAATCAAAACCTTAAAATCAACACCTAAATTGAAAAGAAGTATTACTGATGGCAACCATTTTTTCATGCTTAAAATTGTGACATTTTTGAAATTATAACCTAAAACCACGTATTATGTGAAACACAATCATCAAAAAAATAAAAAATGAAAAATAAATAAACTAAATACTATAAGATAAAAATCCAAAATAAAAAAACCACAAACCCAAATTGTAGAGAATTTATTTTAATTTATTTTATTTACTCATTTAATAAATAAAATAAAAATAAAAACACTTTAAATTTAGGAAAAAATAAATAAAAAGAAACCATATCCTCTCTCAACCCCACTTCTTAAAAAAAAAAAAATTAATAATAATAAATAAAATGTGTAAACTAACAACATTAAAAAAATAATAATAAATAAGTAAACGAATAAATTAAAATAAATAAATAAACAATAAAATAAAGAAAGAGCAAACACAAAATGATTTTGAAAAACAAATTAAAAAAAAACTAATCAATTTGAAAAAAAAATCTTAAAAAATTAAAAACTATATATTCAATCCTCAAATAAAAATTTAAAAATCAAGTCTTCACTCCTTCACTTTCCTTAAAAAAAAACACCCAAAAGTCAATTTAGAAAAACAAAACAAAATAAATCTATTTTTCAAAAATTATTATTTGTAATAAAAAAAAAAACATAAGTTAAAGAAAATCAGTTAAAAAAAAAGAAAAGTTAAAACAAATTCTAAAATTGACAAATTAGAAAAAGAAATTTCATTTGAAAACAAAACCCAAAAGTTAATTAAAAAAAAGATAAAAATAAATCTCATCTTAATTTTTTTTAATAAAAATATAAGTTAAAAAAATATTTATTTTAAAAATATAATTATAAAAAGAAATTTCATTTGAAAATAAAACTCAAAAGTCAATTAAAGAAACAAAACAAATTAAATATAATCTTAAAAAATATTTTTTTTAATCTAATCTTAAAAAATATTTTTTTAATAAAAATATATGTTAAAAAATTATTTATTAAAAAATATAAGATAAAAAAATCATTTAAAAAGAAAATTAAAAAAAAATCAATAAATTATTATTATTATTATTATTATTATTATTATATATATATATATATATATATATATATATATAACCATTTATTATGAGGTTGATGTAGGGTTTGGGAATTCTTGACATATCCCCACCACCCCCCAACCTCCATCTTGTTAAAATTTTGGTATGCTCGTTTAATCGTAGACAATATCACATCATTGTCATCCAACCATAGGCATTCACATATGCCACCCCTTAGCACACTAGTCTTTACTTAGAATAATTTTGGCAAGCCTACTCCTGAACCAACAAATAAACCCTAGCCACAACTGTTGCATCAGCAGCACAATAACCATACAAGAAGAACGTACATTTTCTCCAAGAGAAGTGCATAAGAGAAATACCCATAACTGCTACACTACTCTTCCAGACTTGTGCCCCTTCCAACTGTAGTTGTTGCTCCCAGACTTGTGCACCTCTAATTGCAATTGCAGTCTTCTAGACTTCACCTTTTCTAAGTGAGTGTGTACAAATGAACTAGGCAACTCTATGTTTATACTAAATTGTCGAGTTGACTGGGGCCGACTTCTCCTTATGGATGTGTCCATTAATTTAATATTATTTCTCTTGAGGTTGACTTCTCTCCTAGAGTTTTCTAACATTTGTTTAATGGTTCACTTGCTTCCGGAATATTTTATTTTGAGTCAAAGGTTACACATGGAGGTCAATACCTCCTGCAGCTACCAAAAAATCAACACTCCCTCTTAGCTAGGGAGGTATTAACTAAGATGTTCTTCATGTAGTGGTCTTAAACATATCCATCCATCTCACATGGCATGGGAAAGACTCACATGGTCTTACAGACCAGTGTATAGGTAGCATCACCATAGCCACACAAACTATCTCATGATCAAACAAATCATGTCTTAAGTAGCATGGCCACACGTCCATCTCATGATCAAACAAATCATGTAACAAGTAGCATAGCCACACATGATATCTCATGATCAAATAAATCATGTCATGAGTAGCATGGCCACATGACCATCTCATGATCAAACAGATCATGTAACAAGTATCACCATCATAGTTGCATAGGCTCTGGAGTATGTAGTTGAGCCGGTTTACACAGAATTGTGCTACTACCCAATCCAAGCAGACTCTGGGAAACTGTAACTCGCCAGCTCATACAAAATATGGCATCTAGTTCATAAAGAACTAGTAATATGCCAGCTCACATGGAATCTGGCATCTAGTTCATAAAGAACTAGTAACTCGCCAGCTCACACAGAATCTAGTATCTAGTTCATAAAGAACTAGTAACTTGTCATCTCACATAGAATCTGACATCTAGTTCATAAAGAACTAGTAACCTCTAGTTAGCACACCGAGCAACCGGTCCAGAGTGACCAGGAATCTAATCACAAGGATTAGGCGATGCAGTGTGCACACACTAGCGATCTAGCCCAAGGCTAGGAAACACCTCCAACCACACAGGTTGGCCCACCAGCTTGACAATTTGGGTAACTAACTAGCCCTGAAGGCATGGCATCTATTGACCTTGTGCAAGGTCATGTTGACTGGTGCCACAGTCAGTAACGTGCATACCAGCCTACTTCACTGGAGTAGCAATCTGTGTACTAGACTTTTTCATTGGAGTAGCAATAACTCGACATACCATACTTTTTCACTGGTGTAGCCCTTTGCATACCAGACTTTTTCATTGGAGTAGCAGTAACTCAACGTACCAAACTTTTTTACTAGAGTAGCCCTTTGAATACCAGACATTTTCACTGGAATAGCAGTAACTTGACGTACCAAAAATTTTCAATGGAGTAGCCCTTTGTGTACCCGAATTTTTCACTAGAGTAGAAATAACTCAACGTACCATAATTTTTCACTGGAGTAGCCACACACATCACCCTGACTAGTGCCACGGTCAGTGCCTGATCATGAACCACCTGTTGTCCACTCTGTGCCACACTGCTACCTGGAGTCACATATGTAATTCATCACACTTCCATAGCACTTCCTGTTACCTGGGGAACACAACACTTCCCATTGCATGGTTGCGTGGGGAACACTTCCCGTTATCTAGGGAACACTACACTTCTCGCTACCTAGGGAAGTCCTTTGAACCACTCCAAGCTTGTCCTTGAAGTACTCAAACTTCACCCTTCACAGAGGCTTGGTCAACACATCTACTATCTGCTCATTGGTAGCGACATATTGGAGCTTCATTTCTTCCTTCTGCACCATATCTCTGATATAATGGTACTTGATCTCGATATGCTTGGAAAACACTGGGTTCTCTACAACTCTGGTTGTTACACTAGATACAAGTCACCTCTAACTAGAGATCAAACAATCATGTAAGCAGCTTCTAAAGCCACACTGCTTCGTTGCTAGTTGAACACGTTGTTATATACTCTGCCTTAGCCGTGCTAAGTGCCACACTAGTCTGCTTCCTGTTGAACCATGAGATCATAGTTGATCCCATACTGAAGCAATATTCAGATTTACTCTTCTAGTATGCAACACTATCGGCCCAATTTGAACCAGTAAAGCCTTCCGAGATAATCTCACTATCTGAAACATATCTGAGTCCATAATCAATTGTACCCTTCAAATACCTCATCACATGTTTTGTTGGAATCAAGTGAACACGTCTCGACTCAACCATATACTGACTCAATGTTCACCGCAAAACATATATTTGGCCTTGTGTTTATTAAGTACATCAACGAACCAATCATTTGTTTATACATGGTAGCATCCACTGTCTCTAAAGATGTATCACTCAATAATTTTATATTTGTCACCATTGATGTAGGCATGGCGTTACAATCCATCATTCCAAATCTCTTCAAAATATCTACAACATATTTTCCTTGGCACAGGAAAATCTCATTTGGTTTCTGCCACATTTCTAGACCCAAGAAATAATGCATCATACCCAGGTCTTTCATCTCGAATTCTGTAGCAAGATTACCCTTACTTTCAGTGATGAGCTTCTCGTCTCCTGTTAGAAACAAGCCATCCACATATAATAGTAATATCATTGGTCCACCATCCACAACCTTGTAGTAAAGGTTGGAGTCTACTTTACACTTGGTAAAGCCCAAGCTCATCAGAAAACTGTTTGATCTAGCATATCATGCCCTGGGTGTCTGCTTAGGCCCATACAAAGATTTCTTCAATCTTCAAACATGAGACTCCTTCTCATGTATCTTGTGGCTGCTCAATGTACACTTATTTTGACTACTGGAGCAAGTGTCTTGTCATAATATTCTCCCTCTTGTTGGGAGAATCCTTTGGACACAACTTAGGCTTTGTACATCTCTATGCTACCATCAACAACATGTTTGATCTTGTAGATCAATTTGGAAGTCACCACTAACTTCCCTTTTGGTCTCAAGGAAAAAGATCCATATCCCAATCCTTTTGACTAGCTTCCTCCTCTGTCATTGAAACAAGGGAATCTTCCCAGGAGGTCTCATATCTCCTCGAAGCCTCTGAAGCTTTGATCTAGCCTCCTCAACTCATGGCACCTATCTATCAGTCTTGGAAAATGCCTCTCTCTTCCATCTAAATCTGAGGAGGAATACTTTATGAATGAAAGTCTCTAAGTCACTGACTCTATCTCTAAAATTAGGCTCACTCTGAATCTCCATGATTCCTCTGAAGCTTGACTCTCTCTGAGTCTATATAATCTTTGGAGCCATCTTCTCCCTCTGTGTGTGATGATTTTTTCTGAAGTCTCCTATGAACGATCTTGGGGAAGTTGCTCCTCCCTACTGGATCATGAGGGATGAGTCCCTTTGAACTCTAGCTCCTTCTGAGTTGGTACTAGGTGTGGCCACCTGCCTCGCCACTGGTGGATCCATATACTCCTCATGATATGGCTTATCAATGCTATATGTATTTACATCCTACAAAGTGTCATGGAACCATGTTGGTCGCTTCCTGGTTACTGCAATGATTATGGGTAAGCCCTTCTAGATCTGCTAACTCTTCCTGATGATATGAAGAGTGATCAATTGTACTAGAGGGATTTGTTTGGTCATCTTTGGATCCTTCTTCTCCTTACAATCAATCTCCATATGAGATACTCTATATCTCGCAAAAGTACCCTTCTTCGTCCTATTTTTCTTCGGTACATGGATGTATGCGGTCGAGTATATAACTTCTTATATGGGTAGTCTGCTCCATGTCTCAAACTAGAGACCATTTATAATGTTGCCTCCTGCAACAGTCACTATAGATTCCCTCAGAGTTATCACCTGTGACCTGCCTGGAACAAGACCAACAATAAGGGAAAACAATAGACAAGAATAATACTCTTATAATAATAATAAAAACAATGACAAGAACAATCACCACAATAGCTCCTTCTTAGAGATATCACTTGTGAATTGCCTGGAACAAGAGCCAAATGCAATAATAAGAAATAGTAACAACACTCTTCTAGTGTTGTGACCAGTCATTCCTTCATGGTAACCTACCTAGAACAAGAAAACAAGAACAACAATATTTCCATGGTAACCTCCATGGAATTTACAAGATAACTTGCCTGAGACAAAAGCAACAAGAGAAAAAGTATTTCCAATATAATAGCATTTTCAAAAGAACATATCTATGTTAACAAGAATAAAAGATAATTCCATGGTAATCAACATATTATTACCAGGGTGACCTGCCTAGAAGCAAAACAAGAAGTATCTCCTAGAGGAGAAGTTAGTTCATATTGCAAACAAGTACAATAAGCATTTATATCAATAGTACTCACATGCTACCAAGTATTCATTGTATCTGGCAATAATAGAACCTTTCAAGGATTTTTGTCACAACTATAGTGTTTACTTATAATGTAGTAATTATCAAACTTGATATGTGCGAATTGGAAACTTATCAATTTAATCAATCAAACTTGGAACCTAGAGTCTTATCTTCGAGAATGAGTGTTGTTGCTTTTCTTCCGAGTCTCCTTCACTCAAGATGACAAGTATTCTCTCCAACCTGTCCTTTGTACTAAGACAATATGCTTTCTTGACATAAATCTGAGTTGGGGAATATAATGTAGGTTAACTCAAAAATCTCAACCTTAATCAATCTAATACTTTGACCAAAGGTTAGTATGATAGTCATAACTTCAATAGATAAGAATACAACTAGATGTTCATAAGATCACAATAATTCCATAATAGCTAGATGCATATCAAAACAATCAAACCTGGAGTGCATTGTTCCTCTGAATGTGTTGGATATGATATCCATATGGATCTTCTATTGTTGTTTGGACAAAATATCCCTTCTCCCGCAAACACCCTCAAGATTAGTGATAAAATTTAATCATATACAAGTACATACCTCCAGAAGCAACGAAAAACAATGATGAATCCAAAAACTTCAAGGTGCTCCAACTTGCAATCTGAATATAACTGGAGATGCACTAGGGTAAGGTGCACTGGGACAACTAAAAATTAAGCCCAACGTTTCACAGACACTTCACTAGTCCAGAGGAATTGTAACTGATACTGCAATTGTTGTTGCAAGTGACACTACAATTGATGTTTCATAGTGTTGCAACTGGCACTGTAACTAGTAATGCAACTAGAACTGCAACTAGCACAAAGAAACTGGCACTACAACTGCAATTGGTACTACAACTACAACTAGCATGAACGAACTGGCACTGCAACTACAATTGGTACTACAACTATAACTGGCACTGTAGACCTAGAGTTTTATGAGGAATTTCTCAACTTCAGAAATTTGCAGATCTGATCCGAGGAAAAGATGTATCCTACTTAGGAAACCCTTTTAGTGGGTTCAGTAA
Source organism: Picea engelmannii (assembly GCA_009831015.1). NCBI lineage: Eukaryota > Viridiplantae > Streptophyta > Pinopsida > Pinales > Pinaceae > Picea > Picea engelmannii. Next base: position 119,965 of record ML796765.1, read on the forward strand.
GTGCTCAATGATCTTGACAATGGGGGAAACTTAGGATCTTCCTCCAGCGGTTAGACTGTTACGAAGGAAACTAGCTCTGATACCATGTTAAAATTTTGGTATGTTTGTTTAACCATAGACAATGTCACATCATTGTCACCCAACCATAGGCATTCACATATGCCACCCCCGAGCACACTAACCTTTACTTAGATTAATTTTGGCAGGCCTACTCCAAAACCAATAGATAAACCCTAGCCATAACTGTTGCAACAGCAACACAATAACCATACAAGAAGAACGCACATTTTCTACAAGAGAAGGGCACAAGAGAAATGACTACTACACTACTCTTCCAGACTTGCGCCCCTTCCAACTATAGTTGCTTCTCCCAAACTTGCACCCCTTCCAGCTATAGTTGTTGCTCCTAGACTTGCACACCTCTAGCTGCAATTGCAGTCTTCTAGACTTGCACATTTTCGAAGTGATTATGTACAAATGAACTAGGCAACTACTTATTTATACTAAACTGTCTAGTTGGCTAGGGTCGACTTCCTCTTCTATATGTGTCTATTACTTTAATATTATTTCTCTTGAGGTTGACTTCTCTCCTAGGGTTTTCTAACATATGTTTAATGGTTCACTTGCTTCTGGAATATCATATTCTAAGTTAAAGGTTACACATGGATGTTAATACCAATGGTGTATATGTCGTGTCGGGGAAAGTGTCGACGAGGGTCCAGAAGAGATCTTCTCGGCGACATCGGCGGAAAATGTTGGAATATGTCGGCAAGACCTCAAAAAAATACAAAAACAATCATTTTTTTCAATTTTTTTTAATTTTTTTAAACTTGTAAAGCAACAACAACATCAAATAAACACTTTTCTACATCAATATGAAAATACAACCAATAAATAAGATGCATAAGATGTCAAGTGGTCACATATCGTTACTAAACTAAAAATTCTGAAACATGTTCCTGATAGGATGATAGTAGATACAAAATCACATCAACTGATCAAAATAAATGTATCTCATGAGATGAATCATCATGAGGCATCTAGATACTAAATAGTTCATGATAAAATGAAAATGACAGGTCATATGAATCCAAATCATTGATTCCCTCTATGTCGTGGTGTTTTTGCTGCTCTAGCCCTTTTACAGGTAAAGGGCACCAATTTTCCTCTGGAAGCAATAGGTGGTCACGGAGGTACTCTAGATGAGGTTAGAGTGGAAGATCCAACTGCTCCAGATGCTCCCTTTTAGGTGGTAAGTGATGGGGACGAGGTGGAAGGAAAAGTGTGTTGCCTCCTCCCAGTCCCAACAGACCCAATTCCAACTCTAGGTATGGCTCTCTGTGTAGGTGGTGGTGGCATTGGATCCACTGGAAGTCCAATCTCCTCCTCAGCCTCTGTATCCACTGGAAGTGGAACATCCTCCTCCTCCTCCTCCTCCTCCGTTGCCCCCTCCTCCATCAAATTATCTGCATGCTCCTCCAACCACTCGGGGGCCTCCTCCATCTCAGGCTCCTGAATCTCCACCCTCCACTGACTGGTGGTGTCAATGTTATCCAATGAAATGACTTCTATGTCAGGTTCTTTGTCAAGTTGCTTCACCCACAACCTTA
>ML796765.1:123944-155690 GCA_009831015.1 Picea engelmannii
AAATAATTATTAATAAGAGATAGATGAATTAGAATGATTGAATCTTCCATTCAAAAACAACAAGAAGAGGCACATTGCACAATGCAAAGTTGCAAACCCTAGCCTAACTCTAAAAATTAAAAAAAGAAAGTTCAAATCTTCAAGTTCAAACTTCAAACAAATGAAAAAAAAACGTTTTTGATCATACCTAGAAATCTTGATCTCTTTGCTGGCGCTAATGGAAGGAAGATCCTTGGCTTTCTCCTCCTTGGATAGATGCACAATGGTTTTCCTCACACCTCTCTAGCTCTCTCACACTTCACAAGTGAAATAATGAAGAAAAAAAGCCACCCGCGGCCTCTAAAACCCCTCGCGCACTTTTAATTTGCAAAAAAAATTAAGCAGGCCGACACATTCCATCGACTCGCGACACATTGAGAAAATGTTGCGAGTTAATGAATGTGTCGCGACACATTCAAATTTTTGGAAATTTCGCGACATATTAAAACGAAAGTTTCAGCTAAGCTAAAATTTCGGCGACACATCCGACATTTCCGTTATATCGTCGACATATTCAACAGTGGTTAATACCTCCTGCAACTACCAAAACATCAACACACCTCAACCCCCTTCTCCACCCCTCCCATAACCTTGTGTTTCCCCCTAAATGGGTGATAAGAGTTGGGAGGGGAAGACAAGTGGAAGAGGGAGGCGATGGGCATGATACATCGCTACCCATTTAAGTAGTGGCATGTGTTATGGGAGGGGTGCACCCTTCCCATAATCCATGTTTGTTGCTCAAATGTGTGACAAGTTTAACCCACCCCCCATGTAATAGAATGGGGGAGGGTACAAGGTTATGGGAGGGGTGGGTGGTTGAAGGAGGGGGGTGTGGTCGGGGTGGGGGAAACACAGGAGGATAGGGTGTGGGTGATGGGGTGATAAGGAGGGGGGGAATTTGAGGAATCGTCCCCTCCTCTCCAACGTTTGTTTTTTGTTTATTTATTTATTTGTGTTTCTAAGTTTTCTCACTTAATTAATTAATTTTCAATTGGTTTTTAAAACATTTATAAATTTAGATTTAAAATATTTTTTCTAATTATATTTTTTAAAATAAAGTTTCTCTTTTTCTTCTTAAAGAACTCAAATTTTGTTCTATTTTATTTATTTATTATTTTTTAAATTTAAATTGGATTTTTTGTATTTTGGAAAGGAAGATGAGGGAGGAGAGGAACCTGATTTTATGTATACCTTCGTAGACTTTACCAGTCAAATCATTGGGCGGAGGGGGGTCCCTTGTCCCATAAACAAGGGGGTCTCATACACCAATTTGGTGTGTTGGCTTGGCCGTGACCTTAAAAATAGATTATTATTATTATTATTATGTTGTGCCATAGAAAAAAAAAAACATATACATTTATTGTTTTTGTTGTCCCCCCCCCCGATTAAAAACATTCTAATATGTAGTTCTATAAGAAAAAAATATGTACATCAAACCATAGTTCCAAGTGATCCTACAGGTTGTTTTCCTAACATATTGACTCAAAATACAATTCACTCTAAAAACATTCATACTATATCAGGCTTGCACGATGCCTTGATCTGCTTTCTCCTCACTAATGAATTGGTTACCTACTCCTTCAATGTCCATTAATTTTAGATTTTGGAAGACAATCTTTGCCCCATTTCCTTCTCCATGAATAGAGCTTTGAGTTCCCTGATTGTTAGAGGCCAGAGAGAGGTTCTCCATTTGTTGGGAAGTAATTAAAACTCACAATCTGCCACATTTAGTTTCTAGAGTATCTATCCAACATCTTTGTGAAAGGAGGAGGCTCAATTGGTTTACACTTTGAGAGGCACAAGTATGTTCCAATTCTGCAACCTCGGGGGAGAGTGCCATTATGGCACTATTGTTAGCCCGGTTGACCTCCTCATGCATGCGCAAAATCTTCTTAATCTCACAAATGTCAGCATTTTCTATCACAGCCCAATTAAACTTCATATCAAACAGTCCCAACCCTCTACTCGCAAACCTGTGACAATGCAAGACCAAAAAATCCCCAATTCTGACAAAACCCCAGATTGGGCCTACCCCTTTGCAACATATTCAATCAACCAAACCAAAGGAAAAACCCCAAGCAATCATAAATTTGTGTTTACCTGCAACATTAATCTAGAGAATCCCCAGAAAAATCTCCCATGTATGTTGTCGAACAACACTGAACTGGTCTAAAGTGTCCCAATTCCTTGCTCCAATGCTCATCCAAAGATCCTCTCCTCATTGGTTTGGGCCTCTAATCCACCAAAATTTCTCTCTGAACCTAAATCCTAAAAATCCCCTAGTAAAAAATATCCTAAATTGCTCATCCCTCATCATCCTTAAGCCTTGAAGTACCACAAGTGAATCACACGGGAGTAAATAGGTGCCTTGGCTCTCTCGCTTAAGTGATCTCCCCCCAGTTGCTTCATATATGTGGCCTCGTGGCATCCTTGGTGGAATTGACATGCAATAAATAATGATAAAGAGTTTATTAAATTTATATTGCGACCTGACATCATAAGGGTAAGGGATAGTAGCAAGAAGAAAATCCCCATATTCCATGAGACTTTGGAATTTAGCATAGTGACGTATTTTTCCCACACATTTGCTTTACTATTCAAATCTCTTTATATATGGAATAGGTCAACCTTATCAAACTAGGACATGACTTTCCTAATTATCACAATGATGCCCTAAAGCTTAATCCCTCTAGAGTTAGATTGCTTTATGACTGCCTTGATAATGATCATAAAATCCCCAAAGACTAGCAAATCCCCTATTCCTGTTTTCTGGCTATATCAAGTCCACGCCACAATGTGTAAGCTTCTGCCTGATTGTTCAATACTTCCCCTAATCCCCAAGCATACTACTCGATCTTTCCCCCCCTGAGATCATGAAGACTCCCACCCAGTCCTGCCACACCTCAACAAGTTGTAATTTTAATCTTGAAAAAAAGGGGGTGATTTTGGGAGCACCACTTTTTAATTCGAGAGTTAATTTTAAGGTTTCTATTGTGATGGTACCAATTTTTAGGGCCATGGTTTCAAATGAGTTGCAATTTTAATCCTGGAAAAAAAGAGTTGATTCTAAAGAACCACTTTTTTATTTGGGGGTAAAAACAATCACTAAATATGACCTCTAAAAGTTTGAGGACTCTACAAAATTTTTATCAAGTTGATAACTATGTTTTACGTAGAACCTTTGGTCCAAGAACCAGATCATTCAACTAGAGTCTTTTCCTTGTGCAAAAAGATGGATGATGACCAAAACAAATGCTTATGAAAAAAGAGGCCAAATGTGAATCATTGGCCTATCCATTAATTCAATAGGGTATTAACAACTTTCCAAATACTATGAGCAACAAAAAAAAATTTAACCATGACCATTGTGATACTCATTTTTTGTAAATTTAATCCCAACCATAATTTTTTGCCAAAAACATCTCCCAAATGGATACACTCATATAAGATCACTTTCTAGGGTGTCATTCATTCAAGGGTTCAAATAATACACTTGGCATGTATAGCCTAAGCTTGCATATGAATTTTGTTGATTCTCATCCCACCCTAGCTCTTAGAGTGCAAAAATGATTCCAAACACTATGAAAGCCCTTACCTCCAATATTTTCCCATAGAAATCTATGGGTAGACTTCTCCAATTTTTGGTAAGCATTAACCAAGACTACCCAATGTGAGAAGTAGTAAGCATAATTTGCAACCAAGATTTTGGTGCATTTTTTAAACTTGGTGGTCATGGAGTCATTTTCAAAACTTCCCTCTCTTTGAGTAACCATTTCCCACATTTCCTTAGGCTAAGCATACAATGCAAAGGAAATGATTTTAAAATTGAAAATTTTTCCTTGAATAAATCTAGGACCAACCTTAGTCTAAATAGCCAATCAAAAATGTCATAAGGACTTTGTTTGTAACATTGAGTTATGGCCCATTCAATCTTAGATCGAAACAGTGTACAAAAACCCTATTGACATTCCTTGATATTATCTAATAATTCTTTGTCATCAACAATGTTGAATGTTGAGGAAATATTTATTTGTGAAATGCCCATTAAATAAATCCCTATTTTGGGGGGTGAAGGAGAGTACACTACCCTCTCTACTACTATGTCCAATAACCAAATTTTATCAACAATGTTTTTTTTAAAGACTATGCATAATGGTACAATTTAGATTTTTAAATGCAACATTACTTACTGACCAATTTAGTTTAGTTTATTGCAACTAAGGTTTGGTTAGGTTACCTCAAACTAATTGGAATTGGAATTCTAGACCCACTGACCTTTTTGTTAGCTCACTTGAACTTTATGTGATTAGATGTATTTATGATGATCGATGTTGAGTTCTAGTTAATGATAATTTTTTCAAACCATTTACATTTGTATTTGACATTGATTACTTGGGACTTGCATTATATCAAATATATGATTAAAATGTATGTGGTTATTCTAAATTCTTAAGAATACATTATTAAACTAGGGTTTCAATTTCTAATCAACTAACTTATTAATCATTTTATTTGCTACTCGTTGTTACTTTATTTGAGCTTATTATGTTTGATTATGGTGATTTTCCTTTCAAGGACAATGTCATGATTGTCTCTTGTGGTAACCCACCTAGATATTTACATGTTTATGTTAAGCTGATTAAAATTCGCCTAATAAAATTAATTTTAGAAAAATTAAATATGAGAAGATAACATTGAAATTTCCAAATTCTAAAATTAAATATGAGAAGGTAACATTGAAATTTCCAAATTCTATTATAAATTAGAAAAATTAAATATGAGAAGGTAACATTGAAATTACCAAATACTTCTATAATTGGTGTATGAAAAAAAGGTTGGAAAGAAAAATAATATCCATACTTGTCCAAATTTTAACATACTTATAATTGTTGTATGAAAAAAAGGTTGGAAAAAAAATAGTATCCATACTTTTCCAAATCTTTACATACTTAATTAATGTTAGATTTATAATATATTCAATTCAAATTTATAATTGAATATTATAAGAATATAAATAAAATAGTTTATGATCATTTTTCAATATGTAAATAAAATAACTCATAATCATTTCTTAATTCAAATTTATAATTGAATATTATAAGAATATAAATAAAATAATTTATTATCTTTTCTCAATATGTAAATAAAATAACTCATAATCATTTCTTAATCATGGTAAAGGTTCAAACTTATACACATGCTCAAGTAAATAGAATTGTATATATGTAAATAAAATAAGTCATAATCATTTCTTAATAATGGTAAAGGTTCAAACTTATGCACATGCTCAAGTAAATAGAATCTTATATGTATCTATATGATCTTCTCCTCCATCTGAGTATATGATTCATCCAACAACCTAAGTTACATAACCATCCCTAGTTGCCATAGCCATCCCACTTTCCTAATTACCATAGTGTAGTGTACTCAAAACGTTTAACCACAAAAATGACAATTAACAAATAAAGGCTTCATCCATACATACAACCAATCCATTTACAAAGTTTTTTTTTCCATGAAAAAAAAAAAAAAAAAGTCTTCTTTACATAACTAATAACATTGAAGATGAAACCACTATTTACACTTTAACAATTTAAATTGTGATAAGAGGAATAAAGATAAAAGTGAACCAAGAATTTTATGTCAATAATGGAATGATTGAAATTAAGCAGAATTGTTACCACACAACTTTATAGTTTAAGAAGTGGACTTACCCCTACCTTGGGGATTTATTCCTTAAGCGTGCTAGTTGCAACTTGTTTGACATATGTTATATGTAATACATATGACATATATTATATACACCTTATAGTCTAAGAAGTGGACCTACCCCTATTTTGAGGCTTTATTTCTTAAGCGTGCTAGTTGCAACTTGCTTGCATGCATCAAGGATAGTTTTGAATGGTCCAAAATGCAAAATGGTTTCCAATACAAGATATCAAGAAACATCTTACTCTTCATGAAGACATATTAATTTAATGGACATCATAATGAAATCATAATCCTTATATGAGCAACAACTAATGCAAAGAATAAGGGACCCATAATTGACCTTCAACATTAAATAAAGATCACAATTAACCAATATCAATTTACAAATATTGATTTCTTATAAAGTCGATTTAGACCATTTTATTTTATCCATAAATTTAAGAGAAATGCATAAAAACCAAGTGTCTATACTATGAGACCATTGATGCAAACTAATACTTAAAATTCAATAAGCATAATACAACAAAAAAAGCATATTTCCCAATCTTGATCTATGTAGCATACTCAGTGATTCAAACATTAAGACATGTCACATCATGTGTTACATCTCAATGAATTGGAAGTAGAATCAATATTCCAATAAGAAGGTAAATTGGATTACTCCCAAGTATTTGAATCAAATGTGGCATGTACAAGGGTAAACTTTGACAACTCCTAAGTACCTCGATCAATTAGGACATGTTTACACGTGGTAAACTTGGACTACTACCAAGTAGTCCAAAATCAAACTTCGTTAATAATAATATTTTTTTCCATATTAACATACAACATATACAATCGTGTTTGAATTATTGGACTATTTTAAAGAATCAAAGATAAATTGTCACTCAAATAAAGACTAGGCCATAATGATCCTTTAGCATAGAATATAATCTACATATAAATTTAACGTGTTACACTGCCATTCTCAACCCCTTTTAAAATCAATGGGCTAATAAATCAAGGCTTAGTTCAATTCCTCTCAAGGCTCATATAATTTCAAGCAAATCCTCAAATAAAATTACACCACATTCAATTTTCTTTACAACCCTTCATGATTCTTTATACATATATGCATATCTAAGAGATTTAAAGAGCCAACCATGTGTTATAGCATCATTTGACATCTTCTATTGCCATGACAACTCATTGGCTTGAGTTACATCCTTTTCCCTATTTGCAGGAGTAAAAACCCTCTTTTCCTCCCTAAAAACATATTTAAGAATCCCCTTTTTTCCAGATGTATGCAACTCTCCTTAAAGTAACTCGCGTATATACACGCCTTGCTAGTTAGCAACCCGCGTACATGTTTAATTGGCTCAAAAAATATATATAATTCTTGATATTTTGGGCGGATTTGATGGGTTCCCCAGTTTCCCAACCTCCTATATCAAGTTCATAACTAGTCCAAATGTCAAAAGGGAGTATAAAAGAGAGAATTGGGATGGAGGAAAAATATACCAAAGAGATGCAGCCTTATGCTTGCAGTTTCCTTATAGCCCTGCAAGCCCTTGTTTTCCTATATTTATGATATTGTCTTCCCCCCTGAAAACCCTTGTTTTTGGGATTTTTGTTTCCTTTTATTTCGTCCGGAAGAAACCCAATACTTCCTTGGACTCGATGGAACACAAAAATTCAGAGGTAGTGTTTTCCATCTCAGGCCTTGGGCGGAGGAACTTGGAGCCTGGTTCCAGGATCGTGTCGCAACGATTACAAGTTGTAACCAACCCCATTTGTTGTTATTAATAAAAGAACTCTCATTCTCATCCATTTCTCTTTGTTAATTCATGATTAATGATATTATGTGTATCTTATTTTGAATCTAACATAGAACTTGAATTGATTATATCTAGTTAGTTAGCAGATAGCTACTTTCTTGCAATTGCATACTTCTTTATTTGCAGGAATTTCATAAGGTCGTCGTGAAGGAGTTTTGGAGCGAAAGACCTTAAGAGGTATCTACTTCAAACGTAGGGTTCCAGGTATGTTCTCTTTCCTTTCTTCTGAAAGTTAGTTATTGTAGGTAGTTACCTTTAATTAACTACCTAATTATAGTTTGGAAGGCATCTTTTATGGCACTGCTATGTTGTGGCCCTGACCCAAAGCCATAGGACTTAGATTTTTATTACAGAATTGGCAACTCCACTGGGGATCTTTTCTCCTAGTTTGGGTCGGTTTTAGGAATATTTTAGTTTAATGTTTTTCTTGTTTTCTTGGCTTATTATCAATCATTTACTACCTTATAGGTTTATTCCACTCTCTAGAAGCCTCCTGGATTTCCTACAATTTCTCTTTTTGGGTTTTTGTTGAGTTGTACTCCTTTTTCCTATGTATAAACCACATACATACGCGTGTTTCTTCAATGATAGTCTCATACATACACGATTTTAATTGTACACAGTCACGTACATATTTGGAAAATTGTTTTTAAGACATTTTCTGGTGTCTAGGAAAGTCTGGGTTGGACGGTCAACCTTGTCTGAACCTCCTCTGGTTTTTTTGTCTTTGGAAGTCATCTCAAGCATCTGTAAACTTAAGTTTTGGATTAAAAGGTTCTTAGTCTTTGATTGTTTGATTTGTTTTTGTATAAGGTTCTTAGGTAGGTTGAAAGGTTAGTCTTGATGTAGTTGTGCTTTACTTCCAGTTCTTTCTTGTATTCCAGTGACCCTAGGTTGTCTTTTTTCTTCCTCTCTACCTTCTTTTCCTTTGTTCATAAAAGAAAATACAAAATTATATGTTAGTTGCATTTTATTTCCTTTTAGTAACAAAAATACAAAAAATACCTTTGTTGTTGGTTGTTTCTTCTCATGTTCCCTTGCCTTTTAAGTTTCAAGAAAATAATCAATTTTCCGGCACTTAGGCTTATTCGGCATTTTTCTCTTGTTTTGAAAAAGTATTTATTTTTCAGTTTTGAGTAGCCTTCTAAAAAAAGTAAAGAATCTTATTTGTAAAGTTCATAGATCTTGCATACAAAAGGAAAGATTTTGTTGTTGTTAAATTCTAAAGCGTTATTTACACTCTCATTTTCAGTGAAGAATTACATCTTACATTTGTGTTCATAAGTATTTTTTCTGTTGAGTCCATCAAAACATCATTCAGTTTCACTCCACACCCTTTTTTAGTAAATAACAACCTATAAAATGAACGCTAACTAAAATCAATTAGACATTTTCATTTTATCAGGGTAAACAAACAAGTTTAGGTTAGGGCCTTGGTTTAGGTAGGAGAGTTAATCTCTCCAAGGCTACAAAACAAACTTAGGAGTCTAAGCTAGGAAGTGAAAAATCCAATTTCGTATAAGTATAACTGGGAAGCTCCTCTAACACAAGAGTCAAACACGAGTTCGTGTAAAGGAGATTCTAGGATATAACCCCTCCAAGGTGTTAGCACTCCGTAAATCTATTTGGTTGATGAACAGACGATGAAGGTAACTTTTTCAACCGACTTTGAGACCCGAAACTAGCCTTTCGGATCTGGAGAGGGCTCTCTCAAAAATGGCGTAGTCTCCGCGTAGGATATGACTCCGAAAATAGTGGCTAGATTTAACATCGATGGTAAAAATGTTTTCGGTTATATTGGCGCAGAAAAGTAAAACTTGGGATATGGGGTCGATCTGAGGAAGAGATGTAACAAATGACTCAGTGACTGGATCCGAGAGGAGAAGGCTAGGCGAGTAACAGCCTTCAGTGTAAATCATAAAGTGTGGCGGGAAAAAAAACACAGAAGTAACTCAAGAGCGCCGTTGTGGACGAATTCGGAGTTATCTTGAGAGGGAAACGTTTTGTCTAAGTGGCGCGAACAAGGGGCGTTATACAACGAATCCACGGGTTTGAAAATTCATTCTGAAATAGAAAGTATGAGATATGAAATAAAAGGTAACATGAAACACATACGCAAAGAAAGAGACACAACACATCTGGCTATCACAACTAGAATCTTTTCATCAAATCATAGGAGCATTGCATTAAATTTCAGTCAAAAACTCAGATTACATACAATAGCAGTCGTTTTCTCAAAATTGCCAACCAACTCGACTTACATCGAAAAGATGAAATATATAAGCGAGGGCGTCACTTGGGCTGCCTTATTTTCTAATTGCTAACCCTAAACTAGGAAAAATTGTGCCACATACATCAGAGATGCTTCGCATGACACTATCCAAAAGTAGGAAACAATCACATTTGTCTACTAACGATTGTCTTCACGTTCGCCACGGGGCCTGATCGTAGGTCAGAATCTGACGTAGGAAAATATGTGTCGTTGTATCTCTTGATCGGGTATCCTGGCGAACAGGTATCTGTCAAAAACTTGTTGTCTGTAATGTTGGTTTCATCTTTTGTTACGCGCCTATTTGTTGGAGAGCTACGTGCAACAAATAGTTGTTGGATTCTCATAACCGTTATCAAAATGGTAAGATTATTCAAAGGACGTGTATCACTCAAAACTGTCGTGAAGAAGAATGTTGTCCATTAAACTTTCTTTTTTTGTGCATTGGCAAGAGCCACGCATATTTCCTGCTCGGTCGCTTCGCATTCTCTGGAACGCTCCGTGTGCTTTTCTTCTACCAACCTTTGCACCTCTCGCAGCTAGATAATAACGTTTTGCACCTCTCTAAGTTTCCCTTTCAGCCCCACCACATTCGCTCTGTGACTCTGTGCAGCAAATGCTTATGCGGTCTTTGTCGCTAGCTCCCGCTTTAATTCCTTGTTCTCCTGATAAATCTCGAAAATAGCCAACTTTGCCTACTTCAATTGTTGAGATGGTGTTTCCTCATTCGTTCCCGCGGTGTCAACTTTCCTTGTTCTGATCCTGCATTCCCGACTCGGTTTCCCTACAGGTTCTAGCTGGGTGACGCGTCTAAGTAGTCCTCCAGCTGCCAATCCGACGTGCAATCCTTCTGGAATTATAGCCTTCATGATTTCCTCATTCTTTCTCGGCCTTCCCCTCCTCCGAGGCAGTTGTTGTTTGGAGGAGGAGGCTCTTGTCGTCTCCCTCTCCTGTATGAATCCCTCTGTTTCGGCTATTCCGCGACTTGATCTGGTCTCTTTTGTAGGTGAAAGAATGGTTTATTCCATGTCTTTGGGGATGGTTGTCGCGGGCGCAAAAGAATTCCAATTTCTTTGAGGTTCAAACCTCGCAATTCTTCCACTCCGCGCGCCCTTCCCTATGCTTTGAGAATCCGCCATGGTGCGACCAAGGTATACTCTGCGTATAGCATTTTGAACGATTACACCGGGGGGTGGTTCTGAACCAACTGAATTGGCAAAGGGAAACTGCAAAAAGAGATTAGGCATGGTTCTATGACTGGAGGACACGCCGAGCATCTGAGATTTATAACGAATCAAACAAGAGAGGAAAACATGTTGGAAACTAATGAATTTATGGCGACGAGATGTTTCAAGTCGAATTTTAGGCTATTCATGGCAAATCCCCGTGTGTGGAACGCAGGTGATATGGTTTGTTGTGCATGTATTAATATGAACGCTGTAATTTTTCATTCCTTTGGCCTTCATGGTGGACTGATAATAATTGTGGCACTTGTCGATGCGACCTTTATTAACCACTTGACTCGACCGATGTACGTAGAAACTGGCTTATCAATAGGATTCGACCTTTTGGGAAAAGACATGCTCGTACCACGTATACAGTTTCTGACTCTGACACCCTTTCCCATTACCAAGGGCCAACCGACCATTTGTTGACTTCAGCCTCACGGTGTTACATACCTGACTTCACATGTTCAGGCACATGGATCATTACGTGACTCAAAGCCAACTTTAAATGGAAAGAAAAATGGCGACGCTAACACAAGGCTTAACTGAGCATAGAGGAAAGATTGTATATTGGGGGTTTCATTAGTGCCCTTACCTGTGTGAGAGGCGGGGCTTTCAAGGCTTCGGACTTAGCTACCCTTCCCATACGTTCGATCCCGACTTTCGACTGTACCCCTTAGACGATGATTGTGAGTTTGTGACCTCAGTTGCTTTTCCTAGGAATCTCAAAGGTGACTGGGAGGGGTTTTTCGTGGTACCTGGGGCAGACTTCGTATCACACTTGTCAGTATTATTGGAGGGTGCCTTGCGAAGCATGGGTACTTGCACCGCATGAGGTTGGTTAGTGGAGGTCGGGTAACTACTTCTCACTCCTTCGTTTACTGGTTCACAAGACTTCATCAACCCATGCCTTTGTGTGGAAGGTCCTCTCCTTACTTTGTTACTATTGTGACCTCAGGACTAATCCACCTGAGTCGGGATATTAGCAAATTTGTTAATGACTATTATTTATTTTAGGGATATTTTAGTGGCATGTTTGTGATCGTAGATTACTTAGGAAGGTGTAGGTAGTTTTTTAGGGACCTAACCCCTCATGTCGGTAGAATAATATATTTCCATGTAATAAAGGTCAATATTAATAAGGCCTGGCAATAAGGAAGAATAAGTCGAATGTAAGAAGACCTAATAGAAGCTTCCGCTTCTAGAAGGATCTTCCTCTAGATTATTCTTTTGATAGACATATTTAGTATAAATAAGAGTAGAGGGTATGAGAAGTTTTGTCTTGGATATTATTGTAATAGAGCTCTGCTCTACTGGAGGTTTCCCCCTCGAAGAGGCAAGTGAACATTGCTCTCAGTAATCAAAGTGTTCTTTCTGGTGTTATTCTGGTATTATTTTGGTATTATTGTGGTGTTGTTATGGTTATATCGTTGTTTATCTGCCATTTCTAGCTAATTATTTTTGTTCTGCATACTATTTTATATCTAGAATATTACAAGTGGAATCAGAGCCCCTTCCTCAATAGAAAATTGTGGGTTAATTTTTTTTCAAGGTAGAGATGTATTCCAGTGTCTTTAAGCTACAAAGATCTGTTGTTACGCACATAAACCTGCGGTGAAGGAATCATACACGCGGGAAATACAAGTGGTACTTAAGTGCACATTTGTTGGCCACCCTTGTAACCCATGTCGGTACCTCTTCGAGTGGTAGCGCAACAAACAACACATGTATACGGATCGGCCTAGATCTCCTGAAGACCTCCATAAATAAACCAATCGGCAACCTGACTTCTATAGTTCCATCGAGAACAGCACTCGAGAAGATACTCTCTAGTAACAAGGTAGTCGGTTAGTACGGCTAAGGGCACGGTCTAGCCTCTTTAGTTTGTGCCCTGAGATATTGGGTCGAGTACTACTGTTGGACCCTGCACGTATATTAGAGAGATATAGCACAGGGAAAACCCTTGAATACCCTAACCCTTGGGATGGAAACAAAAACAGAACAGACAAGATCTATTGTCACGTAACTGTGTCTCTTGCATTCGGGTTGTGAAATTACTACATTTCTTCCTGTTAAGCATTTGGGCATTTCGTCATTGCAATATTCTTCGGATTGCAATCATACCTATCATTTTTCAACAATTTTTTTCTCATGGACCCAACCCCCTTCCAACACCATTATTTGGGCTTTACCCCATTGGATTCAACTCGTCGCCCTAATCGTTGTGATACACTTCACCCATAACTCATTTTATTTGCGGTCCCACCCGCTCCTTTTCGTGTTCCCTCTTCATCATGGCCCACACCCGTAGCCAAGACTTGGAAGCTCTCTTCAATACCTTGCACTCTAATTTCACAGAAACCCAACAAGAAGTGAGACAGCTCAGTGCCAATATTGCCACTGTCAATAAAAACATACATTCCTCCATCAACGCCAAAATAGAGGACCTCAAACAAGACCTTGCTACCCAGCTTGAATCCTTCACTACGATGATTTGCGCGAAGCTGCATATCCATCTAGATCTTCCCTCATCTAACCCATGTTTGCAAACCGAAGGTAAAACTTCTTCTCATTCCTAGAATTTCCAACCCCATCACTTTCAATGTGACCTACGCCTTCCGCGTGTGGATGTGACCAAATTTGATGGCTCAGATCCCACTGGATGGGTAACTAAAATGGAACATTATTTCTCTTTGTATGGCACTATGGATGAGTTGGCCAAACTCCGGTATGGTGTTCTCCATCTAGATCAAGAACGTTGGCAATGGTGGAAATGGAGAAAAAATGTTTGCCAAGGATATGTGGCTTGGACACACTTTGTGGTAGAGATTTATGAACGCTTTGACGCTGACACCAACCATCTAGGTTGTTTGACAAAGTTGAAACAATCTGGCACAGTGGAAGACTTTATAGTCGCTTTTGAGCGATTGAATTTTCATATAGAGGGCATGTCTTATGATTTTTTCCGAGAATGTTTTATCAATGGCCTCAAGGATGAGATTCGTTCCCATGTCCTCATGGCTCGACCTCAGAGTTGGGTGGACGCTACTAAAAGAGATAAGGAATCGCAACAGTTTTCCTTTTCTCAAAACTGAAAACCCTCCTTTATTCCTCATACTAAACCAGTCACTCCCACTCCTCCTTCTACTCCACTAAAGATCCAGAAATTGACCAGGGCTAAAATGGTTGAACGCCAACTCAGAGGCCTTTGTTATAATTGTGATGACAAATATTTTCCTGGGCACAAGTGTAAGGAACAAAATATTTTTATGGCCATCTCAGAGGATGTTTCAGAAGATGATGTTGAGGCTCCCCATATGTCCATGTCACTTGAACCCACTGACTTGAACCCTCCCTCAGACCCACCCGATGTAGAACCAGTCATTTTCCTAAATGCTCTCACTGGCTTCTATGCTCCCCAAACACTCAAGCTAATTGGTCACAATAAGCATAGGAACGTCATCATTCTTGTTGATAGTGGACGCATGGATCATTTTATTCATCACTGCATTGCCCAAGAAACTAATTTCTATATTTGTGTCGTCAATAATTTTCAAATCATGATTGCCAATGGCATGTCCATGAAATGTGGAGGGCATTGTGAAAATGTGTGTCTCCAAATTGGTGAGTACCACATGAAATCTCATATGTTTTCTATCAACATGGGCAGTTGTAACATTGTGTTGGGTGCAGAATGGATAAGGACTTTGGGTTCCATTCTCATGGATTTTAAGGAATTAACCATGAAATTTGACCAGGAGGGACAACAATATAAGTTCCAAGGCATCACCGTTAGTTCCCCAGAGATCATCAGTTCCCATCGCATGGAAAAGTTGCTCAAAAAAGGTCATTATGGCATTATTTCCCAACTCCATGCCATACACACCACTAAGACAACCTTTGTGCAGCAGGACCTCCAATCCATCCTCTCTAAACATCAAGTGGTTTTTTCCACTCCCCAGGGACTCCATCCTTCCCGTGGTGTTCATGATCATTCCAGTCCCCTTGTCCCAAGCAGCCTTCCTCCCAATATATGTCCTTATCATCATCCCTTTTCCCAAACAAATGAAAATGAGAAAATTGTTCAATAATTACTCAGCGCGGGTGTTATTCGCCCTAGTACGAGCCCCTACTCTTCTCTTGTGGTCATGTTCCTTAAGAAAGAAGGTTCTTGGCGCATGTTTCATGACTTTTGTGCCCTCAACAAAGTCACCATTAAAGACAAATTTCCCATTCCTGTCATTAATGACCTCTTGGATGAATTGAGTGGCACCCAGTTCTTTACTAAAATTGATCTTCGTTCTAGCTACCACCATATCCGTATGAACAAGGCAGACATTCCTAAGACTACTTTTAGAACTCATGAGGGCGACTTTGAGTATTTGGTCATGCCCTTTGGCTTTTGTAATGCTCCC
Organism: Picea engelmannii; assembly: GCA_009831015.1. Lineage (NCBI taxonomy): Eukaryota > Viridiplantae > Streptophyta > Pinopsida > Pinales > Pinaceae > Picea > Picea engelmannii. The sequence continues at coordinate 139,423 of ML796765.1, forward strand.
TCCACTTTCCAAAGCCTCATGAATCATGTCTTTTGTCCTTTTCTCCGTCATTTTTTCTTAGTTTTGTTTGATGATATACTCATATATAGTAAAACCTGGAAAACCCATCTTGCTCATGTGGATCGAGTTCTCCATCTACTTTCTTAGCACCAACTTTTCCTCCAACAATCTAAATGTGCTTTTGGTGCCTCGGAATTCAAGTGCTTGGGTCATCTTGTTGGCAAGGCCGGTGTCAGGGTGGATCCTAAAAATATTGAAGCTATGAAAGATTGGCCTCACTCAAAACTCTTAAAATCTTCCATGCATTTCTCGGTTTAACAGGTTATTATCGCAAGTTTGTTAAGAATTATGGAAAGATTGCGGCACCTCTCACTGCTCTCCTTAAAAATAATTCTTTCTCTTGGACTCCAGCAGCTTCTCAGGCTTTTCAAACCTTGAAGATGGCCATGTGCACCACTCCAGTCCTGGCCCTTCCTGATTTCACAAAGACCTTTGTCCTAGAATGTGATGCTTTCGAGAAAGGAATTGGCGCAATTCTTATGCAAGAGAATCAGCCTTTGGCCTTTACTAGCAAACAACTATCAGAGCGACATTTGGGCAAATCAATCTATGAAAAGTAAATGTTGGCTATTATTCATGTTGTGGATCTTTGGCGCCCTTATCTATTAGGGAAACGCTTCCAAATTAAGATAGATCATCAAATCCTCAAGTATTTTATAGAACAACCCCTTTCCTCCCCAAAGAAACAAAAATGGGTGACTAAGCTCTTTGAGTATGATTATGAGATCATTTACATGAAAGGAAAAGACAATGTAGTTGTTGATGAACTTTCCAGAAAATTTTAAGATGAAGGGTCCATTTTTTCTCTCTCCTTCATTGTACCAGATTGGCTCCAAGTTGTTTGCCATCAATGGCTACACGATCCCAAAAGTTTGCATCTGGCGCAACAATTGCAATCCAATTCTCCAGTCTCCCCAGGTTACTCTTGGCTCAATGATGAGCTTTGATACAAAGGCCATTTGTATTTAAGTAAACAGTCAAAACTTAAATCCACGGTACTTTCTGAGCTTCATGTTACAACCACCATTGGGCACTCAGGGTTTACCAAAACCTATAATCGGGTCAAACGTTCTTTTTTCTGGGATGGTATGAAGCAGGACGTTCACAATTTTGTGGTTGAATGTGATGTTTGTCAATGCAACAAGGGCGAAACAGTCAAATCCCCTGGCACACTACAACTACTTCTGATTCCACCTGTTATTTGGCAAGATATCTCTATGGATTTTATTGTAGGCTTACCTAAATTAGGCAATAAATCATTCATCGTGGTGGTAGTTGATCATCTTTCCAAGTATGCTCATTTTTGTGCTCTTCAACACCTGTTTACAGCCTCCATTGTGGCTCAAATTTTCATGGATCAGGTCTTCAAGCTTCATGGCATGCCACATTCTATTGTTTCTAATCACGACCCAACTTTCACCTGCAATTTTCGGCAAGAACTGTTCAAGCTACAAGGCACCCAATTGCATCTCAACACAACTTATCATCCCAATACTAATGGTCAAGTTGAAGTTGTCAACAAGTTTTTGGAAACATATCTGAGGTGTTTTGCATTGGAAAGGCCAAATCAGTGGGCTCAATGGTTACCACTAGTTGAATGGTGGTACAACACTTCTTACCATACAACTACCCTCATGACTCCTTTTGAAGTTGTATATGGAAAAAATCCTCCTTCAGTTCTCTCATAATTTCCAGGTGTCTCGAAGGTCCAGGCGGTTGACCAAACACTTACATTTCAAGAGGCTATTCTCCGTACCCTCAAAGAGAATTTGTTCATGGCCTAGAATCACATGAAGAAACAAGCCGATCAAGGTCGCTCTAACATCAATTTGTAGAAGGAGATCAAGTTTTTATTTGACTGCAACCTTACAAACAAAATTCCCTAAAGGGTGACCATTGTCAAAAACTGGCGCCCAAATTTTATGGTCCTTATACCGTTCTCAAGCGTGTGGGACAGGTATGAGGTTGGCACAAAAATTTTGGCTATTTTTAAACAAAATAAATCCACTGACATTTTCGATCACATTTGGGAGTGGAGGAGATGAAGGAGATTTATTAAGGCCATGGTTCCTCAAATTTGGTTCATCGCAAAACAAAGTCGTAAATCTGAGGAACCGTGTCCTGGTCAAACCGGGGGTATGACAAACTGCGGCTGGTCAGACCCCCATTTTGACCACCCCCACTACCCAATCATCGGATGTACATAGTGTGCAGTCAACGACTTGAAAGGGTCCTTAGAAACCCAGAGGGAAAAAGAAAGGCAAGGGAAAGAAAGATGGCGAGGGAAACGAGAAAAAGAGGAAGGTAAAGTTTCCTTACAATCTTTGCAAAGAGGTTCACCTGACTCATCTCTACCCCAAACTCAAGGAATCCCAATGCTTGTTAATGCAACAAGAATATGTTGTTTTGACTAACCCATTTCCACAAGGTCAAAATTTAATGCAAGGTACTTCCTCGACACCTAATATGGATCGAGGAAATCAGGGTAACCCCACGCTGAAATTTGGAACATTGAATGTCTATATGTTGAAGTCAGATCTTAATTTGCAAACCAGAGCTCCTGATTATGGGAATCTTGAGTGTGCAAATAAGGATAAGGAGTTACCAGAACCATCAAACTCTCTCCATATAGAGAAACTAGCAGTAAACCCAATGCCTCGCATACCGAAAGGTGCGTTGAACAGAACATCGCACAATCTGAATGCTAAAGTGGCTCAAAATTATTCTATTGTTGAAGATTTGGCCCAAACGCCATGTGCTATGTCTACACTAGAAGTTCTCCAGAGTTTCTCATCGCAACGAAATGCATTGTTGTTTGCTTTATAGGCGTCTGAATCCTCTAACTCATTATCCATCATGTTTGACACTTCTAACGTCAAGCCTCACCTTCCATATCACGTTTTGTTTCATAATGTAGTGGTCTACACCACAAAGTCATTTTCAAAAAACATTTTTCGCACTATGGTGGATGAAGGCGCTTTGGCATGTGTCATGTCGTTATCATGTTGGGGAGCTATCAACTCACCTAAGTTAGCTTTGTCTCCTACATTTCTTACGACATTCAATGGTTGTTCATTTAGACCTTATGGGATTATCCCTTCTTTCCCTATCCAATTAGAGTGAAAAACTTTGTGTGTCAAAGAAGAAGTGGTCGATGCGCCTCTTGACTATAATATACTCTTAGGAAGAAGTTGAACATATGCAATGTTAGTTGTATTTTATGTGGTTTTTTTAGTGCTACATTTCCCTCACGAAGGTGATATTGTCACTATTGATCAGTTTTCAGTTGCTCGTGTGGATCCTGCGACATCACCAGAATCTATTGTTCCTTTAATTGAAAATTCACAGCAAGCATCTGCAAATTAGGGTGTCGAGATGTATCTTTCCCTTATGGGTACTTTCCATTTTATGGCACCATATTTAGATTTTAATTTCATCCTGATTGTTCCTAAATAGTCTACGATAAAGGTTTATATCTTTCAATTCATATCGTTTTAGACTTCTTACTTTGAAGATCCTTGGACTTTGCCTCCTCTGTCGACTTCAGCGGACATATTGTAACGTACCGGAATGGTAGTGCCATTATCTGCAACAAAGATATCTTACCAATCCATTAAATGAGCCCCTACATAAGAATATCCATCTCCTACTTTAGTGGAGGAAGTGGATCTCATTTTAGAGCTTGTATGGGCTCTGAATTCTTCCAACTCTCATGATTTCTTAGACATCGTCCTCCCTTCGGATGAGGTGATCCTAGAGGCAATGACAAGTCTTGAATATCCTTGGGAAGACTTACATCATAGGTCTTATCTCCTTCTTGATATGAGTCATGTGGAGAAAGGAGAGTTTTGATCGACCATCATTAGAGATGTTGATCATCCACTGAACCCTTTGGCAACTCATGGCATATACGCTGAAGAGAACATGGAAAATATTTTGAAGACTATTCATATCAATATCTCCAAGACCCCTAATGTTGTGGAAAATGTTTTTATTGGGGTGGCCCGTTCTCCAAAATAAATTCGTTCATATACAGCCCTTTTTAATGAGTTTTGCGACCTGTTCACCTGGTCATATGAGAAAATGTCACAAATAGATCCTCAAATTGTCTAGCATGAAATTCAAACTTATGCAGATGCTAATCTGATTTGACAAAATTTGCAACTAGTGAACCCTAGGAAATCGACAACGAATAAGGCTAAGGTAGAAAAACTACTTAAAGCAGGATTTATCTATCCAGTCCCGTTGAAAAAATCGGTATCCAACCCCGTCTAGGTTGACAAGAAGCAGGGTACCATTCAAGTCTGCATGGATTTATGAGATTTAAATAAATCTTGTCCTAAAGATAAATTTCCTATGTTGTTTATTGATCATATCCTCGAGGACCGACATAAGACTTCTTTTATTTGTCCTTGTGAAACCTCTGATATAATAAAATGCCCTTTGACCTAAAAAATGTTGGAGCCAATTTTCAGTGGGTCGTGATGTTTGCTTTCCATGATCTCAAACACATAGTGGAGACATATCTAAATGATCTTCCAACTCATTCTTGCAAGAGGGTGCAACATCTATAACACCTTCGGCTTGTCTTTGAAAGGTGTCGTCATTGTCCAATTTGTTTGAATCCTCATAAGTGATTTTTTTGTGTTACTTCAGGGCATATTTTTGGGTTTATCATGTCGACCAAAGGGATCACGGTCGACCCTTTGAAGGTTGAGATAATACGAAAGTTGCCTCCCCCGCGTACAGTGTTTCAACTTTAGAGCCTACAAGGAAGGGAAAATTTCCTTAAGCGTTTCGTACCAAAATATGTCGATATCATGAAAGGTTTTATGTGTCTTTTGAAGTTGGGAGTCCCTTTTTTCTGGGATGAATTAGTGTAGCATTCGTTCGATGCATTGAAGAAAGATCTAATTTCTTCCCCTTTGCTTATTCCTCCCAACTATAATAAATATTTCTTGTTGTATTTGGCAGCAGTGGAATCTTCGATTGACATGGTTTTAGTTCAGGAATATGATGATCTCAAGGAGTACATCATCTATTATCTGAGTTGTGGCTTGGTTGGTCCTAAACTAAATTATCTGCACGTTGAGAAGCATGCATTGGTAACCTTTCATGTTTTTCAACGTCTTCATCATTACATTTTGCTGCATAAGATGACCGTCATCGCTGACATTAATCCATTTCAATATGTGTTGACTTGGAAAATAATAAGACGGAAGTACAACAAGTGGATTATTGTGCTTTAGGAGTTTGATTTGGATTTTTCTTCTACTAAATCCAAGATGTCCTTAGTCTTCACTGAAATGAATTTGGATTTTCTAGCAAAGAAGGAGGATGATGCAGCTATTGATTCATTTCCATATGAGCATATATTCCTCATCTCTTTGTCTAATCCTTGGTATGGAGATATTATCATATATCTCTAGACTCTGATGTTTCCTTCGCATTTTTCGTGAGATGATGGACGACAGATTCACCATATGGCGAAGAACTATCTCATTATTGGTGATACATTGTATTGTTGAGGGGTAGATTCAATTCTCTGTTGTTGTCTCACTCATGAAGAAGAGGAGTTGGTTTTGAATGATTTCCACAGTGGAGCATGTGGCATTCATCTGTCTAGGTTGGAAACATCTGAAATTATTTTGCACGTCGGATACTTTTGGTCAATGAAATTTAAGGATTGCATTGAAGCGATCAAGAAGTGTCACCCTTGCCAAATCTTTTTCTAAAAAGATGCATGTGCATCCCACTCCTATGTTTCTTTTCATTATCGTCGGTCCCTTTACCAAGTGGGGGGTTTATTTTATGACATGTCACCCGGTTTCAGCTAGGGGACATCGGTATATCATAGTGGTTGTAGATTATTTTACGAAGTGGGAAGAAGCCATGCCAAAGTTTACTAATGATGGTGAAACTGCAATGTTTTTCGTGTTTAATCAGGTTATAGCTAGGTTTGGGGTTCTAAAAGAGATTGTCACCGACCATGGAAGTCACTTTCATAACCACGTGATGTCAGAATTAGCGTAAAAAATAGGTTTTAGGCATGATCATTCATCTCCTTACTATCCTCAGGCAAATGGACAAGTTGAAGTTGTGAATAAATCCATGAAAACCATTTTGTGAATAATTGTCAACGCAAGCAAATCAAATTGGCATTTGATGTTATATCTAGTGTTATGGGCCTCTCGAACCTCAACCAAAACTGCAACAGATTTCTCTCCTTTTCAACTTGTTCATGGGGTTGAAGCAGTTTTTCTTATTTAATGTGAAAACCCTTCGCTTAAGATTTCTAAAAAGCTCCTCCCTAACATGATTGAATTGGAAGAGCACCTTATTTACTTAGAACATCTTGATGAGAAACATCGATATGTTGCTATAGAAAATGAGGCACATAAGAAGTGTGTCAAGGCTAACTATGGTAAATCCATGCACCCCGGAGTCTTCTTTGAAGAGGACACATGGGCTCTACCTTAAGAAGTATTATGCTTAATACGCCACACCTAGACGTTCTTCTTGTAAAATTGTGTGCATTGTTGTATTTAGTGGTAGCATAGACCTATTGTTGTGCTAGTGTTTCTTATGGTACTTCTTCTTGGTTGGCATATGTCGGGATTCTTCGACGTTCATAGGGTTCTTCGATGGCGCCATCTGTCACACTTGGAACTTGGCTTCTACTGCTTGGGTGATTTATTCGCCCACAAGCCAATTGGTTTCTTTGGGAGGTGCTTGTCTTGATCCTTCCACCAATAATGTGGTTGAATATAACGTCAGTATTGAACTACTTTGTGATGCCATTACGCATCGTGTTCGGTCCTTAGAAGTTTGTTTAGACGCTTAGTTGGTAGTATCCCAGCTGAACGACAAATATTGTGTTTGTAATCCTATACTACATCATCGTTTCCTATAGGTACACTTTTTGGAGCGTTTTTTCAATCATATTACTTATGTTCATGTTTTAAGAATTTCTAGTTCTTTATCTGATGCATTTGCTAACTACGTGCTAGATTGGCATTTATATCATTCATGTTGAAAAAAAAGCACAAAATTGTATTTGTATATAATCAAATCACATGAACATTATCATTAACCCAAAAATATCATATATATATATATATATCGTCATCAAGTACAAAAAGTGGATCATGTTCCAAACAAGGCTCTTAGCCTCAATTGTCCTCTATCAGGACTGATAATACAAAAATATACATGATATCTCAATCATGGTCATGAGGACCCCGCCCTTCCCTCAACATGTCTCTGATAACAAACAACGACGTTAGCTAGATGTTGAAAGAGTCACACCCAATATTGTGGTACTCCAACTACATGTCGTTGCATGTGCTCTGGAAGATCTTCAATATGTACCATTGGAATTGGGTGCACCAATATATCCATATTCATTTGGACATTATCTAACACTCGATCGACATCTCCATGCGGTTGGCCATCACGACCACATCGCCCATGCAGAGGAAATCCATCAAGACACATCAACCCCACATCTATATCAACAGAAAATTATATTATTATCTTGATCCACACAAAAACATTTGCTTTTCTAATCATGAAAATATAAAAATGAATTAAGTTAAAAGAAAAATCTTATATTGATGTCTCCATAGGCATTTCCTGGAAGAATAGGCATCTTTGTTTCAATGTGATAGTTTATCCGTACATAGGGATAATCCTCAATCACAACCACTTGGAGCTCCCACCAAGTGAAGAATGCATCATCCCAGGGGTCACCCAAATGTCCTCCTCCCTACCTGGGGAGTATCTCGATCCACCATTCCATCACACCATCTCTAACATAATGTGTATGGATGTCCACTCTTAAAATCATCATGGGTACTCTCTCAAAGAAAAAACAACAAAGGAGGTTTCCAAAGACGAAGTTCTTCAGTTTTCCCTGCTTACACTCTGTCAATTGGGCATTGATGCACATTAGAAGTGTCGTACTCTAATCACATAGTATAGGTCTAAATCATTTTCTTGCATAATACATCATTTTCCTTGAAGCTTGATGTAATGAGGCAGATCTAGAAATTTGGGCAATCGTTAACACAATGATTTTTACACCAAGGTTCTCTATCTGCCTTATCTGGAGTCTACTCCCAACCTTCTCTGTCTCAGCTGAGCAATATAGAGCAATGTATTCATTGATTGTCAAACCAATGGATCCTTTGTCCTTCAAGTTTACTACATCTCCTCGAAGAGGCAACCTGATAAGGAAATATATATCCTTCGTTGCAATCCTTAGTGATTTCCCTCTGATCATCAAAGCATCTGCTTCAGGTTCCTAGTAATCAATCGGAGTTTTAAGAAATCTTTGTTGTGTCCTAATTTCGTTACGGTGAAAAAAATTTGTAAAGTCTACATCGGGGGAGGGCTTGTTGAGATTTTGGGTCATTCATGACTTCATTGTCAACTACTCCATGTTCTCTCTCCCTCCAGTCTATCATCATCGTGCAAACATCAAATATTTTTTGAGTTAGAACCATGCATTTTGGGTTTTGCGCAGATGTATGCGACCCGTGAGAATGAAGGTCGCATACATCTTCGTGCGACATTAAAAAGTAATTTCACACTCAAAAAATCACTAAAACCAAAAACGTTTTGGATGAAATGAAAGAGGAGGAAGTAATCTCTTACCTAGTCCAAGTGGTGTTGAATTCTAGGATTTGTGCACTCCGTACTGATCCTCGGAAGTGTGAAGGGTTAAAAGGGCTCCCAATGCTCTCCAAATGGTAAAAAGTGAAATGACATGGTAAAAATGAGCTTTTCACCTATTTTAACCCATTTTTCCACCTTTATGTCTGAATTTTTATCCTCTTTTTAACATTTTAAATCATTTAGACTAATGCAAGTACCATGGAGATGTTTTCTTGTGCAGTTATCCTTGGGATATATCTTTTCCACAAATATTGTTATATTTGATGGTGATTTTTTCGACTTCTTCAATAGGTATCGTACTCTTTACCGACATATAGGGTAGGTTTTGTTCTACCTGCATTATGCATTTATCTGTATCGATCACATACTTGCTTTAAGATCAACCCCATTAGTCATGAGATTATACCTTCAAGCTGCTCTAAAGGTGTCATTTATGGATGGTAGAGGTTACCTCTTCATGGGTGCCCTAGTTAGCTCCTCACTAGCCATTTCAACACCCAAGCTATGATTTTTTCTATAGGCTCAGAAGCCATGTCTAACCCCGCCATGACTTTGTGTCAAAGCTTCTTATATTCTTCTCATCTATTGTTGGACAGTTACCTGCAGAGCTTCCAAATATTTGGTGTGTTGAGTTGTAATTGCATTGCATATTGATCTCTTGCGCTTTTGGGGCCTAATGTCGGTTTCAACTCACTTTTATATAGCCACTTGTTTATGCATTCTCAAACAATTTCCATCTTTGCAATACTATCCTTTGCAACTTGACACCTATATCCCTAGAGGAAACTTTCCCCTGAGTGTCCATATCCTGCATATACTTTCCTTGCATTGAGCATAGGTATGTTCCTTGCGCTTGGAACTAGTTTGCTTTCCCTCAACACTCATTTCCTCCACAGTATCATAGCATTGTTTTATTCTTTTTCAGGCTTTATAATATGAAAAAGACTAAAAAAACATCAAAAAACAAAAAGAAGGATGGGAATGAGTCTAATATTTTATATATGGAAACTATTTATGTTTCCCTTGAACAAAACATGATCTTATGAGTCTTTACCTCATTATTGGGTTTAATATGGCTTTAGGAGACCTTTTTCTCGTTTTTGAGCATAATCTCCTCCGGCTAGTTATTCTTCTAGTCATGTGGAGCATTTGTCGATGCCTCCTATGTCACAAACGTATCCCAAGTTATAATATATGTTGCCTAAGTCACATTTTGTGTCATGTTTCTGTTCAAGGGAAGTCAATCTGTGTCGACCATTTTGCATAAACCTTTCACTTTTCAAGTCAGCCTACCAGTGTCAGCCAAGTATTTCTCAGCTTCAAAAATGTCTTTGTATCCCATTCGTGCTAGTATAGAAGGTCCCTATTGACTTCTTGTTGACAAGTCAGCTCTTATCGACTAAAACTCTTTGCTCTAAGAGTATGACCTAGAGTCACACCTTGAACCTATTTACATCATTGATAGGTAACCTTGCGCTCAATAGATGACAAACCATCATTGGTCGCTAACTGAGAAATTTCCCTTGTGTTTGATATCAACAACCATTATCACAGATAGAGATTTGTGTGGTACCTTGGTTTCCATTTGACCCCATTGGTGGATTCCTCATCCTTTTCAGTACTCTCCATCATTAACTACTATTCAAAGAGTATACGTCACTTGTTATTCCATCTGGTGCATGTCGGAGTCATACCTTGGTGTGGTCCTTTCAATCTGTTCGTCCGAGTCTTTCCAAATATTTATCCTTCTTCTACTCCTTGTGTTGGATGATGACACATGCCTTAATGCCCTCCTTCCAACGGATCTCTTCTTATCAAATTCAACACATCTTTCTCTGGGACAGTGATTGAGAGTTATTTTTAGTACCTTGGGGCTTGCAGTCATCAGTGGTAGGTTCCCTCACTATTGACAGTGGGAATACATCAATGTCCCCTGCTCGATAGATTATTCGGGTGTTCGGCATTGGCTTCTTTATTCACACTTGATAGATTGTACTAGGTACCTTGACACCCATTATCATTATCGATGGGTTGTCTCATGTTTGTTATCGGTGTACATTAATGACCAGTAATCAAACGGTGTCTCACTATGTTCGATTCCAACACACTTATTCACATAGTGTAGACTCGTACCACGGTGGATTGTTTTGAAGACTTCGGGTGAAGTATGAGCATCACATTTTTTTGCTCGTACCTGAATTATATTCATGGTACCACCCTCTTTGACATTGGTACTTGCAGAGGATCAGTTTGTTCAATCCATTGGTTCCATATATCCTTTGTTTGATTTTGAGACATAGCTCCATTGTGTATCCATTTTTGGATATGATCTAAATTTTTGCATGGATCCATTGTGTATTTTCTCATGGCCATGATTGCTACTTCTATATATCACATGGATCCATTGTGTATAGTTTTTGTGGCCATGGACATCATTTATGCTTTCATTTCTCATGGATCCATAGTATATTTAATTCGATGGCCATGCTTACATCACACTCAAGCATGACAATGTCCGACTTGAGAAGAGATTATTTTACTTGTTTATATTGTAGGTATGGTTCCAGGACTGGTCTTCTATTGCTCCTACTCTATGGCCCCTCCATGATATCATGATTATTTGTAACGTATTTCGGCCATTGGTTTCTCTTTTGACATCACACATTAGGGCGCATCTGTTATAGTGTCATTTGACACCTTCTATGCTCAAGACGACTCATTGGCCTCAATTACATTCATTTCCCTGTTTGTAGGAGAAAAATCTCCCTTTTCCTCCCTAAAAACATATTAAAAAATCCCCTTTTTCAATATGTACGTGATTCTCCTTAAAGAAACTCACGTACATACACGCCTTGCTAGTTAGCAACCCACACACATGTTTAATTGGCTAAAAAAAGTATAATTCCTGATATTTTGGGCGAAGTTGACGGGTTCCCCAGGTTCCCTACCTTCTATATCATGTTCATAACTACTCCAATTGTCAAAAGGGAGTATAAAAGAGAGCATTGGGATGGAGGAAAAAGATATCAAAGAGTTGTAGCATTATGCTTGCAGTGTCCTTATAGTCATGCAAGCCCGTGTTTCCCTATATTTATGAGATTTCCTTCCCCCCTAAAAACCCTTGTTTTCAATATCTATGTATCCTTTTATCTCATCAGGAAGAAACCCATTACTTCCTTAGACCCGCTGGAACACAAAACTTCAAAGGTAGTGTTTTCCATCTCAGGCCTTGGGTGGAGGAACTTGGAGCCTGGTTCTAGGATTATGCTGCAGCGGTTATAGGTTGTAACCAACCCCATTTATTGTTATTAATAAACTCTCATTCTCATCCATTTCTCTTTGTTAATTCATGATTTTAATGATATTATGTGTATCTTATCTAACATAGAATTTGAATTGATTATATCTACTTAGTTAGCGGATAACTACCTTTATTGCATTCACATACTTCTTTGTTTGCAGGACTTTCATAGATTCATAGTGAAGTAGTTCTCGAGCGAAAGACCTTAATCAAGATCTACTTCAAACATAGGGTTCCAAGTATGTTCTCTTTCATTTCTTCTGAAAGTTAGTTATTGCAAGTAGTTACCTTTAATTAACTACCTAATTATAGTTTGAGAGGATTCTTTTAGGGTACTGCTCTGTTGTGGCCATGACCCAAAGTCATATGACTTAGATTTTCGTAACACCATGGAAATAAAAAGATACTCTTCTAAAATTTAGATGGGAATTTTTTCCTCACTAAAAAATTGTAATGGGTAGATTTCTCCGAAAAGAACATGGTTCCCCAACAAAGTTTTCTTGAAAAAAACACAAATATTTCAACATGGGATTATCATCAAAAATAAAAATTTAGGATGAAAACTTCATGAATTCTTTACTAATGCAATCCCATTTCATACTCAATAAAGGAAAATCCTTGAACCTAAGAAAAACATCTACCCACAACAATTTTCCCAATTCATTATCAATCACTATGCAACAATTCAAAATATGAAACCCAACCATTCAATCAAAACAAACAAAATACTTTAAAAGGTGCTACCATGGAGATTAATTTTCTTCATATAATGCATCGTTTCCACTTTTCTCTTCCTTTTGCGTGATTCTCTTTCCCAACGATTTCTTCACCAATATGTTGCCCAAGTCTCTCCAAATTTTCAATGAAGACTAAGAGTATCCCTCTATTATCAAATATTTGATTCCTAGATCCTTTTTCAAGTACAATACCTTACTCATAGATAACACCTCTACCAAATTATTGGTGGATACCCCTATGTTTTTTTTTTAGAATCCAACAGTATGGCTTAAATTATTCTAGATAATCCCTCCAATGCCAACTTTACCTAAATTTCCTCTTAATGCTCATGTTATTGCACGGATTGTAGGTTGCACTAGAGCCTTGTGCAATCTTAACCAATGGACAACACACTGGGACGAAACCCACTGTCACCTTAGGAAAGGTCTTCTCTATAGTCAGTACCTGTAACCCCACTTCTTATCAAGATCTGGCCTTGGGAATGAAGGAAATTTGGGTTCCCCACCCTTGGGGAAAGACAATGGAAAATTCTAAGAAGGCCCTGGTAGGTCACGATACAAGGTCAAGAAAGGTCGAAAGGATATAAATGGATGGAGGAAGGGTGAAGAGTAAGTCACCTGCAAAAAAATGTCAATTATGCCAAGTGTAAATAAAATCATGGACCAATAAGTTAACCCCGCCATTGATTGTTGATGTGAAAGTTGTAGTTTTAAATACCAAGTGATCAAAATTTTAATATTAAGGCAATGTCATATTTCTCCAAATGAAAGTGTATACCCGATAGGCTTAGGCAGAGGAATCCTCACATGAGTGTCTAGTTGTTGTAGCCCTCAAATATAACTAAGGGCTTCTCAAGCCACCCTGGTATGAGAGGGTAATCTTCCCAAATGATATTTTCAGTGCACTACAACAAACAATATGACCAAAGGGTTTTCTCAAATGTTTCAAGGATTCTAGGTGGTCTCCAAGATAGGAGCACAATCAGTAATAGTGTTGTCTAATGTGCAACCGTTCCACAGGAGCCCCTCTATATACCTCTAAGTACGACGAAGCGACCGTAGTCTTCTAATATACGTCGAGGTACATGTGAGAACTACAAGCCCTCGGGATGCAGCGTTGGCAGAGTAATGACAGCTCCTACATTTATAGATGCCTGAATACGTCTTTTCTAAGACCCCCCAATAAATAAATCCCACTTCAATGATTTGTTCAGTTAAGCACCTAGATATAATATTAATGGAAGTTTGCTCGAATATGATTCTTCCTAAAGCAATGAGACAACCAAGCAACGATCTCTTAAAAATATGAAGCACTTCAAATCAATGAGATATATTTTTGCACTCAAACACCACAAAATTTCCTTAACAAGCAAGTTATAATCTCACAATTCTCCACAAAAGTTACTTAGGAATAGACCATGGACTTGATTAGAACATACATCAGATTAATGGGCTGTTATGTAAGACAAGAAATCAGAAATTTAACTTCTCAAATTTAACCAATCAAATTAGATCTCCTTTGCCACAAACTAGAGATAAAGATGCAATTTAATCCCACTGTCTAAAAAGGTAATTTTAAGAGATTTTTAGGGCACTTTTTAACACTTAACCACATCTGAAATGTAATTTGCAGCAGTGGTTAAACATAGATATCAGATCTAAAATGTCAATTCAATCACCTCAAAGCAAACCCAAGACATTCAAGAGGAAAGCCCCCAAATAATTAGCAATTTCTTCAACAAAGGGAGTATGACTTTAGAAGGTTTTGGAGCACTTTAAGAAGTATAACCAGATCTGAAATATGAATTTGCAGTAGTGAAATAAGCATTAAAACCACTTCAATATTAGCTAAAAACTACTTTATAAACTAGCTAAAACACCTAAGAATACTATCCAAGTGTTAGAAACAAAGACTAGCTAAAACTAGGCCTTAAAACTTACTTAGATGCAAGTTGTCCTAACTGCTAATTTTCTGCATAAAAATCCCCAATGGACGTAGCGTTTAACCATGTCTCTACATAAATTGAATCACTCAAAATGCAAACTAGCTATCTAGAATTGTAGATTTAGGCATGGCCTACAAAACCCATGTGCTAATTTCATAAAATTAGTTAGAAAAAAGACTAGATCTAGTAACCTAGAGTTACAAAAGTAAGAGAGGAGAAAAGTGTGAAAGAAGGTTTAGAAAATGGGGAGGCTAGAGGCCCCCAAAAAATCGCCTCAAAGGCAAGATGGCTCTTCCTAGGGGTGTGAATGTAGTCGTGAAGTCAAATTCTCAATTGATTGGTGTTTCACGTTTCCCAATGCAAATATTTCCCTTCTCCAATGTAGATTAGTGCCTGTCATAGTGGGTGATGGAGTCAAAGAGCTTGAGGATGAGCTAGAAGAATATTAAAATTGATCTCCCTTGTAGTTTGTAGTTTGTCACTATCCTGCAAGAGGGTTGGAAACAAATTGCCTAGCCCACAAGAACTTTCAAAAGATGGATATAACCTGGAAGAGGGTTGTTAGTTTTACCTAGTCCCTAATGCAAGAAAAATATCCAAGAGATAAGCTTCAAGAAGTGTAGTTTATTATCTAGCTCTTGAGAAAAATTTCCTTAGATCCAAACAAAATAATACCCAAGAAACTTTGAAAATGAAATAAATCTCACCGCGATTTTGTTGAGTAGAGAGCATGAGCATAAATAAAAAAATCCACAAAGAGAGATCCAACACAAGGAATGTTTCTAAGCATTAACCATAAGATCCTCCAAGTAAGGCGCATCACATCCAAACACCAAGAATAAAGCCATAGCGCACCATTGGAAGAAGAGCATAATAGTATTGAGAGGAATCCAACAAAAGTCCATCATCAAATCTCAAGTGATGGATTTATAATCCTCCACTCACTTGGATTTGTCCACAAATCAACCAACTTTAGGGTTTTCCATAAGAATATTCAAGTTTTGTCCACTTATTAATCTCTTCTAGAGATTTCCTAAAAAAAATCCCTTTAAAAATATTTAATCCTCCTAGGGATTATTCACAATAAATATACCAATTTAAATAAAATCCCACAATGATTAATTTATCAATTTATCCCTTTTCAAAAATGATTTGACCTCTTTGACCATACGATTTGGTAAAAAGGGGGATTTTTTTTATAATAAATTTAAAATAAATATGGAAAATAAATTTCCATAATGCATCTTTGACCAAGCAAAAGGGCCCAACGATTTCTCCTTGAAGCGTGCCATCGTCCTTTAACCAAGGAAAGAGTATATCGATCCATTAAATTCCTCCATGAAGCAAGGGATTATCCTCCCTAAGTTCCGTGACCTAGGCAAATGTTCATTTGGTGATGTGCAGTGAGCCTCCCAAGGCTATTTGAATATTCAAATAATTAATTTTCTTCCTCAATTAATTGCAACGATCCTTCTTCTAGTGGAAAAATAAAATCCCAAGGTCAAATCGATCTTGATGATGTGCACAATAATTTACCAGGAGATG
>ML796765.1:162240-174526 GCA_009831015.1 Picea engelmannii
TCAAATCTCAAGTGATGGATTTATAATCCTCCACTCACTTGGATTTGTCCACAAATCAACCAACTTTAGGGTTTTCCCTAAGAATATTCAAATTTTGTCCACTTATTAATCTCTTCTAAAGATTTCCTAAAAAAAAAAAAAAAAAAAATCTCTTTAAAAATATTTAATCCTCCTAGGGATTATCCACCATAAATATCCCAATTTAAATAAAATCCCACAATGATTAATTTATCAATTTATCCCCTTTCAAAAATGATTTGACCTCTTTGACCATGTGATTTGGTAAAAAACGGGATTTTTTATAATAAATTTAAAATAAATATGGAAAATGAATTTCCATAATTAAGCAAGAGGGCCTAACAATTTCTCCTTGAAGTGTGCCATCATCCTTTAACCAAGGAAAGAGTTTATCGATCCATTAAATTCCTCCATGAAGCAAGGGATCATCCTCCCTTAGTCCCACGATCTAGGAAAATGTTCATTTGGTGATGTGCAATGAGCCTCCCAAGGCTATTTGAATAGTCAAACAATTAATTTTCTTCCTCAATTAATTGCAATGATCCTCCTTCTAGTGGAAAAATATAATCCCAAGGTCAAATCGATTTTGATGATGTGCACAATAATTTAGCAGGAGATGATGACTAACATTAAATTCCTTCTAGAAGGCTTCCAAGTGGCTTATATATCATAAAAGTGCTTGACCACATCATCACCCAACCTTCTCAAGCCCAAAATCATCCAACGATCTGCAGGAACTGGTCAAACAGGGGTGACGTCACCCTAGGGTATGAAACAATTTGCCTTAAAATTCATCTGACTGAGTTGGGAACTGGGTCGAGTCATTCAAAAGTGGTGATGATGTGGCTTGTGAAATATCTCGGGCATCCATCAAATGCAAATGTTTCAATCAATTGAGGGTTGGCTAACCCTAGTGATGCCCGACAATAGCTAGAATAATAATTCATGGATCATCTGAATGGTATGGCACTTGGTGAAAGACTGCAAGACAAATTAAAACATGTATGTCTACAAGGAAACAAGTGATGTCAATATGATAAGATAATCAACGTAATATAAAAGTCATCTAAACAAGACCATTAAGCACCATACTTATATTTTGTCACAAGCTCAAGAAAGTTATACAACTTACTAAGCCAAGGTATACAATGTTATCAGAGACCTAGAGAGATGAGACTAACACCTAAGTATTAAACATATTTCCCAAAGATTGTTTCCACTGTCATGTAATGATTATGAGATGGTCATGGGGTTAGACTTCAAGGTTAGGCAACTAACATACAAGGGATTGTAGTATCTCATTCATGGGTTCCTTTGATGAGGGTAGACTATGCACTTGGTTCCTGTTATTTGCGAGGTGATACCTTCCAAGCCCTTTATTTTCCTTTTACTGCATCTAGTCATGGGAGATAACCCAAAGAATATGTAGTGCTCTGGTGATATTCCTATGATTGACAACCTATTATTTTTTATTTATGCTTTTATTTCTTTGGATAATTCATTTTATTTTTCTATTTTCCTTTCATGTTGAAAAACACATCTTAAATGCTTCAAACACCCTAGCGATGTATTCCCCAAGTGTTATGGGACTGAGCGAGCCTCTGAGCATGTAACCAAGGGAGGATTTTGCTAGTCTCCCTCTAAGCCTAAAAGCTCCTTATTCCCATAGAATGAGGAATGATCCATTCTTGGGTCAGTTTATATAACCTAAAGAAATGGATATGACAGGGATTGATGAAATGGAAAGTGGTAAGTATGATCAAGAACGGTACGATGACAGATTCAAAACAAACCCCAATAATGCTTCATTTTCCCCAAGAGAAATCTAATCCCCCAAGAACCTAAGATAACAAGTCAAGTTATGACAAAGGAAGAAGTATAACCAATGAGCTAACGACTAGTAGTTAGTGAAGAAAATTGAGGTCTTATTAGGCTGCCAACAAAGGTTTGACTTTGACCTTGAGATTGGCTCTAAGTTTCAACTGTCTAACTCTTCTTTGTTGTTGTTTTATAACAACAAATTGTTCAGTAACTTTCTGCCCATAGTATTTGTCGGTTTAGTGTTCTTTTAGGTTCCCTTGCAAGTGTTTTCGAACCGATGGTTAGCACATGCAATATATCTCAAAACAAGTAACACTCCTCTATATCTTAACAACACAAGTATGTTGATCTACACTCTAAGCATGCATGAAATGAACACAGGTATTTTTGGTCAAAATGACCCTAGATAAAACCCCCTAGGGAAAACTAGTTTGGAATGGAAGTATATATAAGTGGTGTCTAAAGCATGAGATACAACAAGAAATACAATATTATGGAACCTGTACACAAAGCAAACTCCTCTCGAGACTTGCCAAAGGAAGAAATGTGCCCAAGACTAGTGTGACTCTTCCTCTTGTTTCCAAATCCACTCAAGTAAAGCACCCTTGACCCTGGATTCTCTGAAGAAGAATCCCTTGCACACAAATGTGCTCTTGTGTGCTACCTCTCCACAGAAACAAACAAATCTGACTTCCTCCAACTGTAGCTCCTCCCTACTAGGTGTGCGCCCTCCTCCTATAGTGTGCCCTCCTCCAAGAAAGTGTGATCACCACTAAATAATAGGGTCCCTAGCTCCCATAGCTCCTCCATCAATAGAAGCACCCAAGTTGCCCTCTTCCAATGCCTCCAACCTCATGCTCATGCTCCTCCTCAAACTCTCCAATTGATCTGTCGACCTGCCTTGATCTCTAGATGGAAGTCCATCTCCACCTACCTAAGATCACCTAGATCTTGGAATCCCACCAAAGATCTCTCCCTCAACATCTCACCAAAGGTCTCTAGGTCTTGGCATCTCACCAATATCCTCTCCTTGGTCTCTCACCAAGGTCTTATACTCATGTCATGCAATATGAGTCACATCTCTTGGTATTTCACCAAGATTCTCTGGGTATTGGCATCTCACCAAGATCCTCAACCTTGGTCTCTCGACAAGGATTTATACCTCCTGGCATCTTGTCAACAGTCACTACTCTTGTAACTCACCAAGAGTCTCTCTCTTTGCATCTCACCAACAGTATTTGGATCTTGGAATCTCACCAAGATCCTCAACTTGGCCTCTCACCAAGTGACTTCCACATGAAGTGGAACATGAACCTGATATGCACGTCTTCGTGGGTAAGTGAGGCTCAAGCCTCTGTGGTTCCCTGCTACTCCTCCTCATCAATATTTAATGCTCTGAATCCCCTGCACCAACCCTCTGTCTCGACAAATTTGAAACTGAAGTTGTCCTGGGTGGACCAATCACCCCAGAAGATGGTGTCCTCTAAAACTGAGTCTGAGCTCCCTCTGAATCAACACTCTAAGTCAATAGGTCCTCCTCAACTCTGTCTCCTCACCTGGCATCGGATGGTATATCGGCTGACAAATAATTGACGAATGCACACTCCCTCGCAAATTGTCCATTGAACTCCTCCTCCTCGGTTGTCGCTGCCATACCACCTTGCTGCCTCTTCTTCTTCCTCTTAGGACACTATCTAGCATAGTGCCCCATCTCACCATAAGCAAAGCATCTCACTTTTCTTATGTCCTTCTTCTTCCCACTACCACTCTCTTGTGGTTGGGTCCCTCCCTTGGGACCTTGTCTCGCACCCTCTCCAATATTCTTATTTCCCTTTGTCCAAAGAGCAAGATCCTCATCCTCCCCAGGCGTATGTCGTTGTCCTGAAGACCCAGAGTTGCACCTCAACTCCTCCTATACGAAATTTTCCCAAAGTCTCTCCCAAGTAGGCATGACCTCCCGAGCAATGATGCCTCGTACAGATGAACCCCAAGGTTTGGAAAAGATGTTCAAAGTTGTCCTCACCAAAAAGTATGGATCCACAATCTCTCCAACTGCTGCTAACTCATCTATGATCTAAGTGAATCTACCTAGGTATGATGTGACTATCTCGAAATCGAGCATCTAAATGCTCCTAATCTTGTCATGTAGAACCATCTTTTGGTTATGGTTTGGACTCTAGTAAAGCTTGCACAAGGATGCCCATATCTCATATGCATAGTCTTTACCAGTCATGCGGGGAATGATGTGGTCCCTCACCGCATCACAAATAGTCCTCTTCACCTTGATGTTATTCTTCTTGAAATCTACATCCAACAATGGTGATGGAGCAGGTGCAGGAGGAATTACCATGGGAGCTTGAACTATATCCCATACTTCAAGGTCCTCCAAGACGAAAGTGATCATGGTCTTCCAAGGGGACCAGTTGCTAGCTCCGTCTAGCCTATCCTCTGCCTGCATATGGGACACCAAGATGGTTGTCTACCAAAACTCACATTGATGCGAAAACTGCAAAAGAACTCAGCCTCACCACTTGACACACAAGAAGAAGTAAGGCTATCCAAACGTGTCCACAAAACAGTCCTCCAACTATCCAAAAAATATGCTTACAAGCTGTCCACTAACTCTACCAACAAGTTGTCCACTAACTCTGCCAACAAGTTGTCCAAAAGTTGCCAACAAGTTGTCACAAAACTTCCCACAAAATGCTCTAGAAATCATCAAAACTTCGCCATTAAGGCTCTGATACCATGAAGAAAATCGAGGTCCTATTAGGCTGCCAACTAAGGTCTATCTTTGACCTTGAGATTGGCTCTAAGTTTCAACTGTCTAACTCTTCTTTGTTGTTGTTTTATAACAACAAACTGTTCAGTAACTTTGTGCCCATAGTATTTGTAATTTAAGTGTGCTTTGAGGTTCCCTTGCAAGTGTTTTCGAACTGATGGTTAGCACATGCAATATATCTCAAAACAAGTAACACTCCTCTATATCTTAACAACACAAGTAAGTTGATCTACACTCTAAGCATGCATGAAATGAACACGGGTATTTTTGGTCAACATGACCCTGGATAAAACCCCCTGGGGAAAACCAGTTTGGAATGGAAGTATATATAAGTGGTGTCTAAAGCATGAGATACAACAAGAAACACAATATGATGGAACTTGTATACAAAGAAATCTCCTTTCGAGGCTTTCCAAAGGAACTAGAAAGAAATGCACCCAAGACTAGTGTGCCTCTTCCGATTGTTGCCAAATCCATTGAAGTGAAGCGCCCTTGACCCTGGATGCTCTGAAGAAGAATCCCTTGCACACAAATGTGCTCTTGTGTGCTACCTCTCCATTGAAACAAATAGATCTGACTTCCTCCAAATGTAGCTCCTCCCTGCTAGGTGTGCGCCCTCCTCCTATAGTGTGCCCTCCTCCAAGCAAGTGTGATCACCACTAAATAATAGGGTCCCTAGCTCCCATATCTCCTCCATGAATAGAAGCGCCCAAGCTGCCCTCTTCCAATGCCTCCAACCTCATGCTCATGCTCCTCCTCAAACTCTCCAAGTGAACATAAGAGTGAATGAGCCTCCTTGGGCCTCTTGCGCCCTCCTTGAGAAAATCATAAGGAAACCTAAAAGTGAATGGCTAGTATCATCCCAAGGCATTCCTAATCAATGGTTGAGATCATCCCACAATAATCTCAACTCAAAAACCACTTTGGGTTAAGTTCCCTAAGTTTTCTTTATGTCCCCCAATTAACCCACAAAGTGAATTAATAGTCACTTTAGGCTAAAATGACCAAATTTCACTTTTGACTTAAATCTCCTAAGTCAAAGTGAAATTAGACATAAATTACAAGAGTACCAACATCTCCCTCTTGTGGTTAGAGGCTCCAAACCACAAGGGAACCACTTCCTGACATACACCAAAACTCAACCGTTAGAAGGGACTCTCTGGGACAAGCTTAAATGCCTTAGATATTAAATTGATGCTCACCATGATGATGGACTTACCAATTGTGGCATGCTTCTCAAGGATGTCTGACAGCCCTGACCAAATTCCATGGGTGTCATATGCTTCTCATACCACTGAGTGATTTTCACAGTACAAAGAAGGATCAAGAGTTCAAATTTGCACGTACATGCACATCTTCCGACTTTCCATGTCTTCAACCTGGGCGCCTCTAGATGTTCTTTCTGAAATAGTTATCCACTGGTGGGGGAATAAAAACTCCATCAAAATTTAATTGACATAATTCAAGTTTAGTGTTTTCCATTTCGGTAGGATAAGGAATTATTAGGCAATCTTAGGGATAGGATGAGCTATACCAACAATCTAAATTACCATTTACATTGTCTCTTCTTGATATTATTGTACATGCTTATGTCCTCTTTTTTCCATTTCTTATTCATTATTGTTTCAAATATATTTCTAGAGATTTGGTTTCAAATATATTTCTAGAGATTTTCTCTTGGGCTTAATTGAAGGATTTCTCATGTCTTGGAATATCCTATTATTGCTCTCTAACCATATGTTCCATATCACAACTTTAGGGATAATTGCCCACATTCTTGCCCTAACTCTAGGTTTGAAGTTACCTTTATACCAAGTACAAAGGAACCTTGTTACATTATTTGGATGAGGATGTCACTTTGGTTTCTCTATGTACCCATTTCCATAGAGATTATGCATAGATAAATAATGAATAGGTGATGAAATTATTATGTATTGTTTTAGCACATTACACATTACAAAGGTCCTAAGGTGGTTAAAGTATTATGTATTGTTTTAGCACATTACATATTACAAAGTTCCCAAGGTGGTTAAAGTATTATGTCTTGTTTTAGCACATTACATAATGTTACAAAGGTCCCAAGAATCCTCTTTTACATTTTTTTCCAAGTTACAAAGCTTGAGGAAAACCCTCAAGTACTTCCCCTTATTTTGAGGATGGTACCCAGGATAAACCCTAGAACCTTCAGGGCACAAGTCCAGTCAACAACAGGGCTTGAAGTCATTACAACAATATACTTGTTATGAGCTCAGCATGTCACTTGTGGGCATTGAACTTGGGTGGGGAGGATAATAGTCATTCCTCCCAACCACCCAAGCTAAACCCAATTGACAAGCTCTTTCACAATTGTTATATGATGTAAGATTTATTTTCCATGTTGGTTTCTAGAGAAAGATGTATGTTTTGGGACATTGGTTCCAAATGGAGTCATGATCCCTCAAATGTTGATGTTATATTAATAGGTTGTAGGATTCTTTATTCAATTACTCCAACCCTTGTTTACCCAATCTAATTAAGATATTTGTGCCTTCTTTTGTAATTATTTGTCATTTCATCAGTCGTATGATTAATCATTACTTAATATCCTTGACCATTACTATGTGCCACATATTTGGAGGCTTCCAATCTTGATTGCATCAGGATTGGAGGCTAGGCCTTTGAGATTCCCAAAACTAGTGAACATATATTCCCTTGAGGTTCTCATCCACTCCTTGTTCTACAAGAATACCATTCATTTTTTTTAATGGCGGAAATTGCTTCTACTTATCCTCCCCAAAGAGGGATAATCTTTCCTCTCATAATACCCAGAAGCTCATTTATGTTATGAGATTAATTCATTTCTTGGTTTTACTTCAAATTTGAGATCCATTTATAAATTATGCAAATCTTGGGATATTCTACCATGGGATATTGGATACATACATAACTTTACATATATGTACTTGGAATATTTATCATTATGTGTGCCATCTCTATATGAATATACTTGATAATGCTCTCTTGAAATGATGCATTTCTGGGAGGTACAATCCTCCCTTCGTCTTTCGGGTGCTTGTAATTTTTCATATTGCCATTTATTTTTCAATTGTGGTCCTTGCTTTAGAATATTGTTTGGATCACTTTGATTTATAATATTATTTGATGCAACTATCACTAAGAATTGGAAAACTAGAAATGTCTATACGATTATTTTTAGCAAAGTTTCCCTTTGAGTTAGAGATAGGTATCAAAATGTCCATTCTTGTAGGTTTTTTCCTTCCAAGTTTTGAGGGAGATTTTGTCTAATTTACTTCTCTCACTCCATATGATACCAATGGTATTGCCTAGGTATTTTCTTGGAAAGGAAGTTATTGGGAAGTTAAGTAGTCCATTGACATGGACCTATATTGGAATTAAGGTATTGAAGAAGAATTTTTTGGATTGTCCTCATTGATTTGACCTCTAAATGCTTTATGGAAGGTTCTAAGGTTTCTTTTGAAGGACTTGGCTTCCCTAATAGTGGATTCTCCCATCAATAACATGTCATCGACAAACCATAAATGTGATATTAACTCTGAATTTTATGTTAATTTAGTGCTCCAAATCTTGTCGTCTTCTTTTATGACATTTATCATTATGTCTAATCTACATGTTGTTATAATAGATACATATTGTGATAGAGGATGAACTTGTCTGGTTCCCTTGCTAGGTTGGAGGGTTGTCATTGGGGCACCATTTAGTAAGATTGAGAAGATCACTATCTAGATACAACTTCAAACCCATTAGATCGATGCCTTATCAAACCCAAAGGCCTTATGAGACTGGTTAATCAAAACTTGGTTTAATCTATCATATGACTTGGACATGTCTAATCTAATCATCATTCCATTCCTTCTCAATTTTTTCATGGAGTGCATTTCTTTCATGGGCTATGATGTCCCATCCAATATTTGTCTTCCTTTGACAAAACTCCCCTTTCTCTTTGGATATTATCGGTAGAAGGATCCATTTGATCTTATTAGCCATAACTTTGGATATGAGTTTGTATATTGTGTTAAATAATGTTACAAGGACAAACCTATCTATCACTATTGCTTCTTTCTCCATGGAGATGGGAGTAATAAAGATGGCATTCAGGGATTTCAAGATATTATGTTCTTTATGTTAGGTTAAACTTGACTCGGTGAAAGAGTCAAAGTTGTTAGGTGAATAGAAGTGGTTTTGGGCACATGGTTTTAGTGACCCGTGGTTTTAGAGCCCATGGATTGCATGTTATGAAATCCTTTAAAAGGATGGTGATACTCCATTGTAATGTGTTGATATTTGAGCGATGAAGGCTCACTTGGTGGGGGCCAAGAGGTTGGTCGAATTAGTCAGGCTTGGTGGGAGCCAGGAGGTTGGTCGAATTGGTCATGCACACTTTATGTGTTGTTCTTATGTTCTCACATTATTTTATTTCTCTCGCATATTTTATTTCCTTTCATGTGGTATCAGTGTCAATGTTTCATTGAAACCTACACAGGAGATCTAGCTAAAGAAAGTACAAACAAATATTATCAATAAAGGAAGAGAGATTCAATATGGAAGAATGAGAAAATATATTCACACTACTCCAATGAGTTGATGATTGATACATAGATGATGATCAATATGATACAATGAATGAGTGGAATACACCCATATATAGGACATAACATTCCAAAATAGCAGAATGCATGCATGCATAATAGCATAATAGTTATGGTCTAAAATAGAAAGTCTAAAACAGAACTAGTCAGTTAACTCCCACTAAACTAGTGTGTCAAAAATAGAAATTTCTCCAACAACCCCCCTGAACATCACTATGGAGTAAAAATGAGTCCTGACTACTAGGCCATATTAGGTACTCATGTACAATGAAACTAATGAACACTAAATAAAAAAGAGGAAAGAGGGAAAACCACGTGGGAACAAAAACCCCCCTCAAAAGACAATGTATCAAAAGAAGAAAAGGAAGTTGCTAGGAAAATGTGTTCTTCACTCCAAGACGATCCCGCAAAGTCTAAAACTTCTGCTCACTGAAAGTATTCATGAAGATGTAGAAATATTTATGGATCTGATGAAGTCCTTTGGTAACCTGTCTAGCCTTGTACCTCTTGATCATGTGGACCCATCTACACCTGAAAATATTCCTTTATGGTGGAAGTGGAACCAGATGCCAAGTCTGATTCTTTAAGAGTGAGTCATACTCCTTCTGCATGGTTGCTTTCCATAATGGATTACCCACAACCTTATTATAGGTCTGTAGATTAGTAGATTGAACCATATATCAACGCAATGACATCGCAGGTTCAGAAGTTGAAAGTACATGAGAAGGCTCCTCATGCTGAGATCGAGTCCTACTCAAATCAAATGGATTCCCTGCAAGGATACATGCTGCCCTAAGTGTGAAATGTACCTTTTTGGGCATCTGCTGAAGCTTCAGCACTGGATTCTTATCTAGTTGTACTACTTTTTTATTTCCATGTACAAAATCTGAGTGTATAGAATCATCTATGATGTCTGAAATTGATAGAAGCACAAGAGTATCTGCATTTTGCACTAGAGGTGCATGCAAAGTACTCTCCTTATGTGTAAGTAGAAAAGAGGAGTCATTGTCAGAAAATTTAGTGAATTTATACAACCTTGACTTGTGATCCACTTCACCAATTGCAATAATGGAATTGTCATGCATGTCAAGTACAAAAATTGAATCTGATGTAAATTCAACCTTTTTACCTTTCTAAGTGATATGATAAACTGAGAGAAGATTCATAAAAAGCTTTGGAACATGTAAAACATTCTTAAAACTGCTATTATGGAGTTCCACTCTCCCCTCTCATGCTATTGCTACTGGAGTATAACCCCCCATGAGAATAGGGGGTCTTGAGCATGGACTCAAAGAAGTAAAAACTTCCTTTTTCACTACCATATGATGTGATGCGCCAGAATATATAATCCATGAAGCAGGTGAAGAATTAATTGCAACAAGAGCATGATGATTACCTTTCTTAGGAGTAGGATCTTCTTCCTTATGCTTCTTGACTCCCTCTGGAATGAAGTTTCCAAGGTTGTTTTATTGAAGTGTCTGTGCCATAAGATCGATCTATTTCTGCATGCATGTGGCTTGGTCAGGTTTGGTCATGGAACTAATAGATCTATTAGTTGTTTTTTCCCACTTTAGGTTTTCAGGATAAATCTTGTGCATGATTTATGTGTTTTTGTTATGTTCTCGTATTATTTTCTTTCATTTCACTTTCTTGATTCTTCAACTTATTTCCAAGTATCCTCTCATACTATTTTCCAAAACAACATAAATAAGTTTGCTAGAAAGCCATTCAATCATGGCAACTTCCCCTTTTCTAAATTTGGCATTGCTTGCAATACCTTTTTCCTTGGATACAATTTGACATGGATTCCTATTTCGACTTACTATCACCAATGAAGGAATGTGAGAACATACTTGTTTGGTTGCTTCAAATCTATCTATTAGCCATTATGCTAGGAGTTGGTTATAATAGGAGATCGATTTGGCCTTAATTCCTAACTTAAATCTAGTATGTCCCATAATTGGTTTTGTATTCAATATATTCTATCATAACTTTAGTTCATAACTGTAGTTTGGTAAAAGAATTTGGTGCTCGTGTCTCCCGTGAGCCATCTAACTCTTAATTTTTGCATCAAAAACATTTCTTATTGTAGTTATCAATTATCTATTTTCTTGTGGATGGAAGCTTTTCGTTTACTAACATCACTCATCAAGTCTTGTTGAAGTATTTATACTTGACCTCTATTTATCTCCCCATCAATATCTTGCATCTTTTTAAAACATATTTGAAGGTCCATTTGCTATGATGTTTTATATCTTGTTTAATATTTTTACTTTTTGTTGCAATGTGCATCTTCAATGCCTATTGAAACCTACAAGAGTGTTACCAATTTTGTATGTTCATTTATTTGTTTGGGAATATAGTGCACACCATTTCAAACTAGAAAGGGATATTCTGAGGGTTTTCATTCCTTTAGACATGTAAGAAAATTAGACAATGATCAGACTAAACCCCTTTAAGGGTGAAGGATTCCACCGCTACATTCTCTATGTTCATCAAATCGTTGACCGAGAATCAATCCAACCTTTATGTTGTTACATGGGATCCTTCACACTTCTTATTCCATGTAAAATGGTCATTCATGGATATGGGGTCCATTAATTATAAACTATTCATAATTTTCTATAATGCTTGACATGCTATATTGTTTTTACTCCTTCCTTTTTATGTTTCTATTGAGCATAGTGTGGAAATCCCTTCTATGATACATGCTTCCTGTAAAGCTTTTTAACATTATCTTCTAAGAGATTCTCAACATTATAGTTTGGCTAATGGTTTTAGGAACTAGTAGAATAATTGTTTTCTCTCTGATATTACTACCATACACCTACAAAGGTGTTGGAACCCTCTATCTCCCTCCATCCTAGTTTCCTACCCATATTACACTTGGATTCCAAAGTATGGCCAATCCTCTTGAAGATCTTGTCGAGATGACTGTGATGAATTCATGTCCTTTCCAAATGTTATGGGAAAATATTTCCATTGGTTCTTGTCTGTATTTTTTCTCTTAAATGAGGACTACCTATGCTTTTTGTGAGGATATATTTTGTTTTACCAT